>BQNB010148583.1:0-16279 GCA_026074375.1 Tanacetum coccineum | reverse complement strand
TAACTTTTCAAAACCACTCACAATTACAAAGCAAATCCCATTTATAAGTTATTCTTTTTTATTTAACACTTATAGTAAAAAAAAGGGAAGCACCGTGACACATAAAAAATAAGTGATGCTGGCATATTTACGCTGCCTTAAATGCATTACACTATGCAAATATATCAATCACTATTACTTGATTTTTTCTTCCGAAAATATTTGTTGTCGATATATTGAAATTAGTACATATACTAAGGCATAAAATAAATACTTTCATGCACATGAAAACTATGGTAAGAGAATAACTATGTAGATTTTAACCTTGCAACCTAAAAGCCAGCTTGCAACGACTTGTTTGGTAAAACTAGTTACAAATAGTATTTGGTTCTTGGTTTAGTTATTTCATCACTTCTCTTGTACAAACGAGATATTCCCTTGGTCGAAACCTTTCGCTTATCTCTATAAGAATATAGTGAGTACCGTCAAGCCATATGAAGTGATTAACTATTATTTATGAATATTATTTACATGAAGTTTGACAATTAACATATTTGAGGATAAGAGATATCTTCTTTTCTTTGAAGTTTTCATGAGCTTTAATTATCCTTGTGATTTATAAACATCAAGCCAAAGGTCCATATGGACGTAATTTTAAAAAAAAGTGCACATGTACTCTTAACTCATACATGACATACACAAGCGCATCTATATGTACTTTTATCACCGTCATTTCGCAAGTTGGGTGACAATGATACACATTAGATAACAAAAGTGAACATTTTTGTTTTGTCGGTAGCAAGTACATGGGGTCGTGGCTAATTGTGACCCAACAAACTTTTACAGCTCATTAGCTAAATAAAATGTAAAGACTCACCCTCCCTTAATTTTTCTCACTGGAACCGGACAAGGTAAGTTCCGGAGGCAATAAAGTTGCAATACAAGGTATAACCGCACGTCGTGACTCAAGGTATCGAGTTATCGCGGACCCTCATCATCTTTTACTCTTGGAGCTTAACTGACATCCACGATTTTGCAAGAAGTCTATTCCGACATTCACTTAAACTGTTGAACAACGACTATTAAAGCTTCACCCGTCATCATTGACAAATAGCTAATATGAACATGGCACGTTACCGGAGTAAGAACTCCCATCATTACATGCTCACATGTTCCCTTAAAAGTCCAACCCGCTGGTCCGTCTTGTCATACTCCAACCTTAAACGTTACATTGCTTTCATAGGCTGTGATCTTTATCATTTTTGTCACGTCAAAATAGTAATCGCGCCATTCAAATACCTAACCCGGTTCGCTCATCATTTCTTGGGCCAACATGCATAAACTCAACTTGCATTCTTAAATTGGTCTATACGCACCGTCCTTTAAGCTCCTAGCTTCGGATGGTACCGCGGAGGTTATATCCTGGCCCGTAAGTTTTCAGCTCTTTGGATATTTTAATATCGATTACTTTTATCGGTGGTAAAGTGCGGACATAGCCTCCATGTCTGGAAGTAATACACTTAAAGTACAAGTCGCACAACTCGTGCTTACGCTATTATATGCGTCAATGGATCAACATTATGTTTATTCTCGCGTTTAAATCCTTTGGCAAAGAGATGAACTAAAACACCTTGTTAATTGACCCATTTAAAGCTTTAACTACTGGAAACCTTTTCTTAGCATCACCCGGTTCAAAGCCTTGACCGCGGTTGGTTTATGCGCGAATTCTGATTCTCAACATAGCAAAAATCCATTTTTATTTTTGACCTCTGTAAGAATGGACATCTTTCGTCATTATGATTTGCGTTGTTTGCGGGCCAAGATACTCCGTTGTCTAAAGCTCGCACCTACGTGCGGAAATGCGGAGCTACGACCCTTCCGTATACCTAAGGGACTTCTAGGGTCGATTGCAGCGGTTATCCTCCGGTTCAAGAATTTCCGGATAACAATAATAACCACCGCTAATGGACTTCCCATCATTCTAAAGACGAGCCTACTTCCGCCGTCTTTTTTCAAATAAGTCTCCAGACTTTTATTATCCTACCTCCGTCACCTTTTACTGGTGCTAAAACCCGAAAAGTATTTTTACAAATGGTAGAAAAGAGACGGACTAGAGCACCTCGCTGCGTAACCCGGTTCAAACTTTGGCCACGTTTAGCTTTACGGATATATAAAATACGTACAAGTTAATCCAAAATGACAAACATCGTGAGCCGCTAAACCTCTAGCCGCACAACACGTTTTACGATCTCCGATTCTCAACACAACAAACCTCTATTGTTTTGTCATTACATCCATACCGTTGTGGTTGTTTAAGAATCTACCAATACTTTTAGAACCAACATATGCTTACATATACAAGTCAGCAGAGGGTTCACCTCCATGCATTAAAAAGATCATTTTCTCTTGTACACGTAGTGCAAGGATCTGTAATCCTCGTTGCTTAGTCCGTTGGTTATCATGCACACTTTATTTAACCACATCGCCGGAATTATTGGTTAACACCACCGAATTCAAGACGTTGCATGTATTACTTATGCAAGTACAATCCATAAACTTGCATTACTTATCAGAAACTAAAACCATACACGCGGTAGAAACTTAACGGATTTAGACCCGACAGACGAACACATGCAGAAATGAACGCATGCGGAACCAAAATTTGATAAAAATGAGAACTTTGAGTTCCACGTTATGGTCCGGTCCGTCCGCTGAAAATCGGTTGATCTTTGAGAGTTTTGTTCCTGTCATTAGTTTACCTTGGTACACCAACAGGCAAAACCACTTAACTCTAACCTTTGAGTTACGGATGTAAATAATTAATGTTCTTTTTTACCGGCGGTTCAATACTTTTTCCCATTATATGTTCAAAGACTCTAGCAGTTTGCCGTGAATCCGAACACATTCAATACATCCGTTCGGCCATCATATAACATGCGGAGCTAATTATCTCCTAACCGGACGTGCCAGACACAAGCATACTGCTCATATTGAGCCATACCAAGAAATAAATTTTGTTCGCACTAAAAACCTTGAGCACCCGCCGGAAACAACGATTGTTATTCCCTCCGGCTCAACAAAATTCGTATAATTTCTTTTATTGTAGACATAAAACTATAACTCACCCAACTTATAATTTTGTTGCTTTACGTGCTAATGTCTTAAAAGGCTGCTCGTTTTTAAGAGTCGAAGTCCGTCGATAAAAAGACAAACGACGAACCAAGTCCCATGAAGAAATTTAATATACGTGGTCTTAACATTAGCCCTAAAAAGTATTGTTTCATGACAAACTAAGACATGAGTAGCGGAGTATCTAAGTCGGATATGGCTCACGTGGCCAAAATTTCCTCAAATCTAAAAGTTTATATACCGATTACTTATATATAAACAACGATACATAATGCTAATAAATATAGCATCATCACGCGACATGGAAATTAGAAACTAATTTAACCTCCGATTGTAACCTATCGGACATAAACTCACGAAACCAATACTCGCGGAGCATAGCCACCCACGTCATCCAAGTGATGCATGAGCAAAACATCAAAACTAAAAGTTTCAAAAAATTTAAAGTCTTATGAGCTACATTTCGGATCCATCCCAAAAACCCACATCTGTGACTTTCAAATAGTTGGTTCTCGTCATCAGTTGACTTGACCATTGGCAATACACTCCGCGTACAACTTGTCCGGTCATGGGTTCCGGGGTTTCGCCTGCTCGACAATCCTTACCGCAACACCATTGTTTAAACAGACCTTTTAGTACGCTTCAGAGCATTGTCACTTTCCATGAGCTACTACGGTTACCAAATCATGGTAAAGCTACAACTACTGGAACATCATCATTCATCGGCTTATTGATCGCTACCATCGGATTAATGGTTTGCGGACTTACCATTAAGTAGTCTGGTATTACATAAGTCTGTGGTACTACATTAATTCTTATAAATAAGTAAAGCACCATGTGAGTATGTCCACTTACAAAATAAATAATAATAAAATGTATGTCACGCGTACGACAATTTTAGTCCATTTCTCAAATGTTATTATTATTTAATTCTTGCTATGGGCATATTAAACAAGACCGAAGGTAGCTAAAGTGGTTACATTACGCATGACTAAATATCCGAACATGTTTTTCGTGTTGCATCTATGATAAGATCCGCGTGCCATAGACAACACATTTAAACGTATGGTTGAGCCACCTTTCTAATAAGCTCCGTGTTTCGACACATGATTGAGCAACCCTTATAATAAGCTCCATGGTATGTAGATGATACATATTTCAGAAATAGATATTCTATAAAAATATTTTCTGCTCATTTGCTCATTTAAAACAAAATGTACTAAGTTTAACGCTACTAATAATATAGTAGCACTAAATAATACCACTATATCACGTATGGTTGAGTTATCTTTCTAATAAGCTTAGTGTCACATGAGTTTACATCCAGACACACGATCGAGCTATCATTCTTATAAGTTTCGTGTTCCGTAGATGATACACCCAGAATAGATGTTCTATAAAAATGTCCTTTACTCATCTAAATTCTATGTATTAAGTTTAACGCTACTAATAAAGTATAGCATCATTAAACTTGGGGGTCTATAATGGTATGATAACACCATTAACTGTATCTCACTTGATATTGATTTGGCATTCATTTTAACACATGTGAAACACTACTTTATTTTTTATTTTTTTTAAAAAGTATGTGTAAATACCTTTCCTTGACATAAGGATCAGGAGCTTCATAATTAGCTCTGTACATGAAAGAAATATTTTTCACAAAATAAGAGGACAAATAACCTACAAATTAACTCGAGTATGTAAGAGGCATTGCAAGCCCAGTACTAAGACGAATGCAATATTCGCATTAGGATGGGTAACCTTACAATTAACCCAGCCATGGAAGCACGTCCTCCATTGGTCGTAAGACGAATGCAATATTCGCATCAGGATGGGTAGCCTTACAATTAACCCAGACACGGAAGTACGTCCTATGTTGGTCGTAAGACGAATGCAATATTCGCATCAGGATGGGTAACCTTACAATTAACCCAGCCACGTAAGTACGCCCTTCATTGGTCGTAAGACGAATATATTCGCATCAGGACGGGTAACCTTACAATTAACCCAGCCACGAAAGTATACTCTCCGTTGGTCTTAAGACGAATATAATATTCGTATCAGGACGGGTAACCTAATAATTAACCTCGCCACGGAAGTACATTCTCTGTTGGTCTCAAGACGAATGTAATATTCACACTATTATTCGCATCATAAGTAAATACAAGTTGGTACAAGATGGACATACCTTTGCCCATCTCATCACGCAATATATAGAGAGCATTTCCATCCCCATAAATTCTTCTCATCCTAAGAGATGAACAAGAATGGTACCTGGCCAATGCTAGTGTTACCCCGATTATAGAAAAATTATTTTTCTTACGGGGTCCTTACCGTTTAAACACAGAAAACCAAGCATATGAGCACCATCACCTAACACATGTATATGGGTGCAGCCTATGATTGGCATGATTAGCACGGTCTAAAACCAGATATACTAACGTATGGTCCAAAAAGAAACGAAAATAGTTAAAACTAAAGCGGGTATTTATACCCTTGGTATATGCAATGGACATGCTCAATGCACGTATACCCCAGTAGGCAAACGAATGGACAGGATCGAAAGTAAAGAAAATGTGATGACAGAAGAATAAACTGACTACAAGTCATGAGGGGTCAAAGAAAAGACACATCCCACAGATCTCACCTACCAGGCTAAAGAAGAGTCGCGAAGAAGCCAACAATCGTGGCAGAAGCACAGTAATAAATAATTTAAGTCTAGCAATATTCACCGCACACAACAAATGCCGCATGTAGTAAACATACTAGACTGGGGGGACTTGATGACGTATAGTACGTATAACAGGCCTCTAGGCCTGGACTGTACTAATCACATGTGGACCCTGGCCTTGGCCCGGATATGGCAACATTAATCAACATTTAATGTGATTAGTCAACATCCAATCAGCATTTAATATGATTAGTCAACATCCAATTAGCATTTAATGTGATTGGTCAACATCCCATTAGCATTAATGTGATTAGGCAACATTTAATCATAAATTAATCTACATTTAATGTGATTAGTCACCTATAAAAGGGGATCCTCTGACACCCCAAAAGGTATGACTTTCTCACCTTTCTCAATACACACACATACCTCTAATAACTTGTGTTCTTACTCTCACACCGAAGTCTAATCACGAGGTCCGTCCTCACGATAAGGCTAACGGTTTACCTTTACTTGTGCAAAAAGTCATCCAATTACTTTGTTTAGTGCAAGATCCAACCCGAAGATGGCTTGTCGGCCTGACCCAACAAGCTATCTTGAACTACCTCACACCCGGTGACATATTTTATACTAACAGCAAGTACACGTGTGAAAGGATGCGCTTATAATTACGGGTAGCCAACATAAATATAAAGGCATCACACACGTAGACTTGTGACCATGATTGCATTGATCGGTGTTTGCTTGTTAGGTGGTAGTGTAAGATGTTGTATTATGTGTGATTAGGATATAGACAGTTGCGTAGTTAGTAAGTTTCCCTTCTATCTATCGCTTGCGGATACCCCAAATACCTGTTAATGCTACTATTATGATTGTTAGGATTGTTCGTTTGCTCAGTACTTCGTTTGGATTTCTAACTCTAAGTTTAGCATCCCTTGCTTGTACCATGTTAGTACGGATGTCCTATCTTTCCTATTCGGCGTCTTGATGTATATTGGTTGTTTAGATCTGTTTCTTCGGATATTGGTGCGTTTAATTGGTTCTTTTGTTGCATTGATTACTCGTATAGGAATCAAAATTTTCTTTTAAGCACTAATTGTTTCTAACATATTAGTGTGGATCATTACTCCGTTCTTTATATATCCTTTGGTTTTCGTAACATGTTGCGGCATGTTAGTACCAACACTTTTCAATGGTTGTTCTTTTGATCGTGAGTAGGATGAGTCTTTACGTTCTTCTTTTGGTTCGTAATCTTCGTATGAATTTATCTTGTGCATGTTCGTTTCACTGTTATTCTGACTATATAGTTCCTTGTACTTCCTTTCGCTTTCAAATAATAAAATTATGTTAGAGTCTTTACGGTATTTTACAATCCCTTTTGGTATTACAATGTCCTTTGTTTGAGTGATATATTTATATTGATGTCAAGTTATGAAAATCTTTTTGAAGTATATCTTGATAGTCTTTGGGGAAAACTATTTTTGAAATGATTTTATAAATATGTTATGACATAGCTTTTATGTGAATGTCTCTTTATTTTTATGAAAACTATGTTTACAATGATTTTTATTAAACAATGTGATACAGGTTGACTGTCAATACCATGTTTAAAATGATCCTTGTGAATAAAATATGTTTAAAATGGTCTATACAAATAAGATACGAAACTCTTTTTTTTGTGGTTAATAAATTTTATTTCTATTATGAAAAGTAGGTTTAAAATGATTCATAGTGGTAAGATGTGATACACCGTTAGATAACTATCTCTAGATTTTTACGACAACCATGATTAAAATGAATTTTATAAATATTATATTTAAGACAAATTTTTTATATTTAAAATGATTTTTATAATTAAAACGACTTTCTTTATTATTTTAAATTGATTTTTATAAAAACATTATTTAGTTGGTTCTTTCGAGTAAAGTTGGTTATTGGTATAAGAATCGTATCTTTTCATTTATCAATCTTGATACGTATTGTTATTCATTATGTGTTCCTTTTGTCGTGGTACGCTTGTTGATTCTTTCGTTTGCATTTTCTATCGGTACATATATTCTATCATTTCTTTTAAGGATTCTTATGACATTTGATCTACATCTATTTTCATATGTGAAATCCCTTAGATGTTTTCTAGCCTTTGATTCGATATTTGTTTGCTACCCTATTCGATAGTTCGTAACCCTTAGGATTTGTTTGATATACGTTTTATTCGACCAAGTCACTCTCTGTGGGGAGCGCTTGTGTTGTTCAAAAGAAGGACGGTTCACTTCGAATGTGCATAGACTATCGAGAGTTGCAAAAGTTGACCACCAAGAATCTTCCCAGGATCGACGACTTGTTCGATCAATTGCAAGGTTTGCATTATTTCTCTAAGATAGACCTTCGATCTGGTTGTCATCAGTTAAGAGTACATGGAGAAGATATTCCCAAGATGGCATTGAGGATACGATATGGACACTTTAAGTTTACGGTTATGCCTTTTGGGTTAACCAATGCACCAGCGATTTTCATGGACTTGATGAACTGGGTGTGCAAGCCGTATTTAGACAAGTTTTTCATTGTGTTTATCGATGATATCTTGATCTACTCAAGTCTAAAGAGGATCACGAGGTTTATTTGGAGTTGGTATTGGAGCTGCTGAAGAAGGAGAAGTTGTTTGCCTAGTTTTCCAAGTATGAATTCTGGCTACAAGAAGTACATTTTCTCAGACACGAGGTTAACAGCAATGATATTCACATGGACTCTAGTAAGATAGAAGCGATGAAGAATTAAAAAGTACCTAAGATGCCATCCGAGATATGACCGTTCTTAGGATTGGCAGGTTACTATCGACGTTTCATCGTGAATTTTTCTAAGATTGCTAAACCCCTTGCTTCACTAACGCAGAAGAATCGAAAGTATGAGTGGGCCAGGGAACAAGAAGAAGCTTTTCAGACTTTGAAGGATAATTTGTGTAATGCACCAATATTTTTTTGCCTGATGGACCAGAAGACTTTATAGTTGACTGCGACGAGTCGAATCAAGGATTTGGTTATGTGTTAATGCAAAGAGGCAAGGTAATTGCATATGCATCGTGACAATTGAAGATTTACGAGAAGAACTATACTACACATGATTTGGAGTTGGGAGCAGTGGTTTTTGCTCTTAAGATTTGGAGGCATTACTTATATGGGACAAAAAGTATTATCTACACAGATCATAAGAGTCTACAGCATATTTTTTACTGAAAGGAGTTGAATATGCACCAACGAAGATGGATTGAGTTGTTTAGTGACTACGACTGTGAGATTCGTTACCATCCGGGAAAGGCGAATGTAGTGGCTGATGCGTTCAGTAGGAAGGAAAGAGTGAAACCGAGACGAGTAAGAGCAATGTCCATGACTATTCGGTCAAGCGTTACGGACAAGATATTAGTTGCTCAAGGTGAGGCGTCCAAGATAGAGAACGTGATAGCAGAAATGCTACGTGGCCAGGACCAACAAATGGAAAAGAAGGAAGATTATGGTTTATGTTGTATTGACCGAGGATGGGATTCCATTGATAGGTGATATAAGGACAATAATTATGGACGAGACTTATGCATCAAGGTACTTGGTACACCCGGGAGCGGATAAGACGTATTATGATCTTGGAGATATGCATTGGTGGCCATGTATGAAGAAGGATATAGCTACCTATGTTAGCAATTGTCTGACTTGTTCAAAGGTGAAGGCTAAAATGTTAAAGACCTTCGGTTTGTTGCAACAGCCTAATATACTTGAGTGAAAATAGGATAGAATCACCATGGATTTTATCACTAAGTTGTCGAGGTCAAGTTGGGCATGATACAATTTGGGTAATAGTCGATAGACTGACTAAGTAAACATATTTTCTAGTTATACGAAAAGATTACAAGATGAGAAGTTGGCAAGGATTTATATTGATGACATAGCAGAAAGGCATTGAGTTCCGGTATCGATCATCACAGATTGTGATGGAAGATCAACTTCAAGGTTTTGGCAGACATTGCAGAAAGCTTTAGGAACACGTTTGGATATGAGTACGGCTTATCATCCTCAAACGAATAGACTAAGTGAGCGTACCATTCAGACTTTATAAGATATGCTAAGAGCGTGTGTGATTGATTTTGGTGGTAGTTGGGATACTTATTTGTCTTTAGCCGAGTTTTCTTACAATGATAGTTATCATTCGAGTATACGATGTGCTCCATTTGAGGCATTGTATGGAAGGAAGTATAGGTCGCCTGTTCTTTGGGCTAAAATTAGAGAAAATTGGTTGATTAGACCAGAGTTGGTACATGAGACAACTAATAAGGTGGTATTGATTAAGGAAAGGCTTAAAGCGGATGGAGATCATCAAAAGAGTTATGTTGATAATATAAGAAAGCCTTTGAAGTTTAAAGTTGGTGATCAAGTATTGCTGAAAGTGTCACCTTGGAAAGGTGTAGTACGTTTCGGGAAGAAAGGAAAGTTAGCACCTAGATACGTAGGACCATTTGAGATTCTGGAAAGGATAGGTCCTGTAGCTTATTGGTTAAGATTGCCTCAAGAGTTGAGTGGTGTGCACAACACGTTTCATGCGTCAAATCTAAAGAAGTGTTTAGCGGATGCAAATTTGCATGTGCCACTAGGAGTAGTTAAGATAGACAAAACTCTTCATTTTGTTGAGGAACCTGTGGAAATTATGGATCGTGAAGTTAAGAAGTTGAAACGTAGTAGGATCCCAATTGTTAAAGTTCGTTGGAATTCTAAGCGTGGACCTGAGTTTACTTGGGAACGATAGGATTTTATGAAGGCTAAGTATCCGAATTTGGTTGTTGATCGTGTTGATGAAAGTACTAGTTAAATTTCAGGACGAAATTTCCCTAAGGAGGGGATACTGTGACAATCGTGATTAGCGAGGTTAGCTTAACCGTTAGAGTTAACTTACCTAGCTTTATGTGTTTTGATTTATGTGCGTAAGTCGTTTTAGTGTTATATTTTTTATGGTATATGTTACTAAATGAGTTTGAGATAGTAAAAATGAATGATTTAATCATATCATTCCGTATTGATGGGGATTTTGGAATTTAGTGCATTTGGATGTTATGGCATTTGTGAAATTAGCGTATCGTGTATCGTTAATTTCGGGATGAGATTATTTAGTAAGTCTAGGTATAATAATTTATTAAGTTAGTATAGTGATTTTCATTATTTTATTGTCGGTAAAATTAATGAAGTGTGAATCGTTAATTTCGAGTTGAAAATTTAATTAGAATGTTAAGGTTTGATAATTTATTTATGAGGTAATTAATAAAAAAATAATTAAGGAAAAATAATATTAAGTAGTGTAAGTGTTTTTTTTATTTTAAGTTTAGTGTATTTATTTAATAAGGTTTTAAGTAAATATGTAATAAATATAGTTTTTATAAAAAAATATATATTCAAAATTATTTAAAAAAATAAAAAAATATATAATTAAGGGGTGTTTGTTTAGGTCGGTCGGTTATTAGAAAAGAAAAAAAGGAAAACCAATTTGAGTGTAATTAGGAAACTAGTATATATATATACAAGATCAAGAAAACCCTAAATCACTTTTCTTCTCCCTCTCCCTCTTTGGCCGGTCGAACTCCCAAGCAAAAGAAAAGAAAAAAAAATTTATCAAGAATTTAGAATGTTGATTTAAGTATAATCGGTTAAAGGTTTTAGGTATGATCTACAATCTCATTCTTATTTAATTCTTCTTATATTAGTAACATTAATTGGTGGAATTAGGGTTTCATTAAAATTCAGTAAATATGTTAAGATGATCATTAGTAATCAATTAGGATATAATTAATAGTGTTTGGATGCGTTTGGTTAGGTTTAGTTGTTGTTATATTCGGAATTAAAACTGGGAAGATTTTTAGGTCATGTTGTAAGTGTCATAACTTGGTCTTACGAAAAGATTTTATTGATTTTCTTAAGCCTAAAAATAACTAAAGAGAGTTTACTTTCCAACCCCATTGGTTTCATGAATTAAAAGTGAGTGGAAGTCAGTCAAAATAATTTTACAAGATTCATTGTCAAATCTACGTTTTTGGGGCAGATTCTGGTTTGTGTTTGTGAGGTCAAAAACCATATCAAAACGTCTTTTTAATTGATGGGAATTCTACTGTAGCAAGTTCATGATGTGTATGCTTTTCTAGAATTTTTGTAGAATTTTTATAATTGTTTAAATGGGTCTGATCAAGCTAAAACTTTTGATGGTCGAATCAGATCCGAATTTGAGTACTTTGTGATGTCGAATTTTTATAAAATAGTTCGGCTCAATATTATTTTTTCTAAAAACTCACGGTAGTTCATAACCCATTGGGAAGGTAGGGAATGAAAGGGGAAAAGCCTATTTGATCATTTCGTATTTTATTTATGGTTATAAAGTGACTACAAAATTCTGCTGAAAAACTAAAAAACTCGAATAAGGGATTTAGGAGTATTAGGGTATAAGTAAGGTATGGGAAGTGTGATAAATGGTTATAAACATAATATAGACATGGTAGTCCATTAATTGATTTGTTACATCGTTTTAGGCATTTAGCCTAATCGCGTGTAACATGTGTTTTATTTGTGTTTAGTTGATTTCGAGGAATTTGTGAATTAGCTGTGCATCAGGTGAGTTTCATAGTCTCATTTTTCTTTTTTTTAAATTGGGATGGAAATGATAAAAATGTTTTGAAAATGTTTTATAGCTGTGATTATGTGTTTTAAATTTCGTATGGACATTACATGACTATTATATGACTATGTGTTATTTGGGATCGGATGAGTACGCCTACTCAGTGTGATTTGTGTTATTTAGGATCAGATGAGTACGCCTACTCAGTGTGATTTGTGATATTGATTGGGATCGGATGAGTATGCCTACTTAGTGATATTTATGGTATTGATTTGGGATCAGATGAGTACGCCTACTCAGTGTTGGTTATGGTACCCGAGATAGATCGGAGGGATACGCCAATCCTATGTTTGTGTGGTACATTCTGGGTGAGCTTGGTTGCTTATAGTGCCAGTGCTAATCTAAGCCCGATTGTGTATTTAAGTGTGTGATTATGTTGATTGGATATGTTGCATGCTAGCATAGGATTATGATAGTTCATTATTGTCCAGCCTTATTTTGTAAATCATAGTGAAAGCGAGTTTTAGTTGTGTGTCTAAAACCTATGACTCTTACCAACATATTTGTTGACGTTTTAAGCATCATTTTCAGGTGAGCATCTTGAGGAAAGTGAAGTTAGGAAGTTTGGCTAGTGAGTTTATCTCCTAGTTTTTTTTCGCACTTTATTTGTATTGATACTTTGAATGTGATTGAATGTTTTAGGTTTTGGGATATTTTGTTTATGTCTTTGTATTGGCGTGACTCTTTTACCTCAATACAAGACCCTTTTTTCTTATGTTTGGTATTTTCATGACACTTTGTGTCCATTTTTGTTTTATTTAATGCATTGTAGTTCTCTCTATTGTTGATACCATTGTGTTGTGATGATACCCATGACTTTACGCCTCGTGTTTTCGCCTTGGCGGGGTGTGACATACCCTATATCATTCTTCATCCTAACCTTTGGTTTTATTCGAATAGGGATCTGAGCAATCATGTATGTCTATTCCATTGATTTGGATGTGTATATATAATTTTGTCGGCCTTGTTGGTTTACTACTATTGGTGAAGATTACTTGATCCTATTCTTTAGCTTATTCGAGTTAAGGACTGAGCAATGGGAAGTGTCGCGATCATGGATTTGGGCGGGCATTTGTCATTTTGTCGCCTTTTCTGGAATATTGGTATCGATAGAGATTGAAAAGAATGATCTAACCCTTAAAACTTAACCCAATTTACCTTTTTAGACTTGTCACTCGTTAGCTTTAGTGGTGGAGATGTGTATCCTTGCCAAACTTAAGATAGAATACTCGTCACGATCGAGCAATTGAGCGAATTACTTAAATGTTACCACATAGACTAGTTGAGTGATTTGAGTGTTTTCATTTTTCCTATTCGTGAGGTGTTGGGTTATGTGCTAGTAATTAAACGAAAAAGTTGCTTAAAGGAAATATCTTAAACTTTGGTTTGAGATACTTTTTCATAAGTTTTCTAAAGTCTACTTAAAGACAAGTAAGATTCAAGTGGGGAGATATTTGATGACATAAAATAATGTCTATTTTATAGCATCATTTATCCCATCTAAATTGCTCATTTTACATTAATTATGCATGAATTGATACTTAATTGCTTATATTTGTTATTTGTAGTAGATATGGAGCAATTGGTGAAGTTTAACTAAAAGGCACACATTTTGGAGCTTAAACGAAAAAAATCATGAAGTATACTGTTCTGACATCCAATACGCCGTATCCAGCAAGAAGATACGACATATCTATGCCTTAAATTCACAAGCAACCACGAAGATATGAAGACCAATACGCCGTATCCAGAAGACCCTATACGTTGTACCGAAGATCAAGTATTGGAATAATCCAGAATATTATAATCGTGGTCCCCACTCCAAGAAACCCCAATACGCCGTATTAAACTTATCCAATACGGCGTATCGACCAAATTCTAGGCCTTATAAATACCGAACTCTAAATATGAATTTTAGTGTGCAAAAACTTATACCGAAGACTGAGAAGAAGGCATTAACCACCAGGTTTGACTTTTAGAAGAGAAAAGAAGCCAAGAAGGTATTGCAACGTAATTCAATCCATAGGAAACCGTTCTAATTTCTATACTCTAAATACGCGTTCGATTTTTGGTATCGTGCTTTATAGTTTTCTTTACCTTAATCGTTCATCTATGACATTTGTATAGTTACAATGGCTATTGGCTAATACCTTTAGGTATTAGCCTTGTTTATGATAATTTAGCGTATGGTTTATGTTTATCTCGATTGCATCTTATTCGTTGTGTGTTGTTTTATGTTTATTAAGTTATACTCGTTTATGTGCTTAAGTATGCGACCAATCATTCAACTGGATATAGGAATACAAATAGAGCGTTAGGTAGATGCCAGGATAGCTCTCCATATCTGTAATTTATATATCTAGAGTAATAGGATCACAAATATTGACTTGTCTTTGCCTTTGGTTTAGTGAACAAGTTGGACAAGCAGGTGACCTAGGATCAACAAATAATGTTCTGATTCCCTAGGTAAAGATCTGCACAGTGGACTACTAGTATATAAAGAGCCATTAATTAGTAAGTTAGTAAAGTCTCGATGAGCTAGGATTTAGTAAGATAACCATTATTGTCTTCCAAGATAGATTATAATCAACCATGATTACTTTATGTAGATGTGGTTAATTGTGACAGAATTGCCATGTCTAGGTTTTAGGAAGAAGTACCGCCTGAATCTAGGAATGATATATCAACATCGAGATAGGACAATCATTGCACTTATAAACTAAAGCCTGCATTTTATTAGATTAAATATGGTTAATACGTTTTCCTTACAATAGGTTTGACCGCTTATCTATCTTCTAAATATCTGCTTGTGTTTGTTAATCGCCCAATCTCAGTCTAGGTAAACCAAAACTCGTGCCAGTCTCTTAGGCTGAAAACCCCCATATGCGTTAGTTTTAGGTTTAACTTAGGTATAACATAGAATAAATTAGGACTAACTTAGATAACTAAAATACTAGTAGACTTAAGTATTAAAACTCGCTCTTAGTGATCGACACCCTACTTACCAACGAACCTATAACTGATCAGGTACACTGCCCGTTAGTGTTGTTTTTATGTAAAGTCGGCAAGATATAACTTGTAAAACTTGATAATAAATATTACCTACGCACAACGACACATCAATAGTCTCATTTAAATACTCATTTATAACCATCATTAAACTCAAACAACCTTTCCACTTCTATCTCCTTTCATGACCGGCTTAAGAAATTGAAGTCATGAATACCTCCACATTAAATTAAAAGGCTCAATCTTTAGGTATAACGGAAATAGATTTTTAAACTAATAAGCCATAAGTAGGCTATATAAATAGAAATAAACACCATGTTACTTTATCACCCAAAACAACAACCCTTTCAGCAACCATTGAACGAATCTAATCTTTGTCATACATAGAAACCCCACAAATCACAAAAAACGGAAACTAGAAAACCCTAAACCCAGTAACCCTAATTAAGACAATTAAACAACACAAACTTTAATCGAAATAAAAAAACTTACTAACCCCGTAATTAAAGAACATAATTCATCAACCAAACCCCAACAATCGTGAAAACCCCACCACAAAACCACTGTATGTATTTCGTAGTAAAAAAGATAAATCTGAAGCACAAAACCCCATCACAAAACCACCGTATGAAACTAGGATCTTAGAAAGAGAGGTAAGTTAAGTGGTATGTGTTTATTTTAGAGAGAGGTAGATTTAGTGGTATGTGTTTGAGACAGAGAGAGAGAGAGAGAGAGAGAGAGAGAGAGAGAGAGAGAGAGAGAGAGAGAGAGAGAGAGAGAGGGAGAGAGAGA
>BQNB010148582.1:15000-16279 GCA_026074375.1 Tanacetum coccineum | reverse complement strand
TTTTAAGGTTGATCGAAAGACCAGACAATAAGGAAAAGCAATGGAGAATATTGGTAATACCAGAAAGGTTGAAAGGTGACCACTCGCCTATAAAGACCACATCGTACTAAAGGTTGGAAGGTTATGGCCTAAAGAGATGATGACACTAGTAGAAAAAGAGTATTTTACAACGGACTTTTTAAAGCGGTTTTTAGTTTCACCGTACTAAATAATCTCACGGTTAATTTGAAAAAAGTGGTATAAAATGTGTTTTTTAAAACGGTTGTTTTCTCTATTTGATTTATTCTTATTATTTAAAGTGGTTACATATGCCTGTTTTAAAAGATATTGATTTTTTTTATAATTTAAGCTTATTATTTACAACGGTTGAGTCTAACCGTTTTAAAAGACACAATATATTATAATTTAAGTTTATTATTTACAACGGTTAAATATAAAGTTTTAAAACAAGTCAACACTTTCTTGCTTAGTCTTATATTATAAATATACACATTAGGCGTCAAATCTACTGTCGTTTTGACAGTGGGTCACCTGCTATAGTAACGGGCTTCCATTTTGGGCCAGCCCGATTTTAGTTTTTTTTTTAAATTTGTATGCACAAAGTAGGAGAGAAAAAAAAATATTACAAAACTTTTGATTTATTCATATAAAAAAAAATACCCGCGGAAACATCTTCGATACCTAATAACTTTAAAATAATCGATATGGTCACAAACGTACAACCCATTATATTAAAAAAAACCCATATAGCAAAAAAAAACAACACGTCAAATTTTTATTGTTCACAACTTTTTTACATTCATCGGCCCAAAAAAAAGATATCGAACCGTCCCAAAAAATGAAAATATTCGGGAAAAAACTAGCCCGTCCCAATGCAAATTTTTTTTTTGCCGAATCGTACAAAAAAATAGAAATGTCAGGGAAAAAATTAGCCAAAAAAAATTGGCCCAAAGTAAAAAAAAATATACAAAACGGACCGTCACCTTTTAACTATTTACGATTTTCTTACAAACGTACAACCCATTATATTAAAAAAAACCCATACAGCAAAAAAAAAACAACACTTTAAACATGAGCCCCAACACATAAGCATATAAAAAAAAATTATTACTAATATACACATTTGTCGACAAACTAGCCTTAAATTCGCATAAAATGTGGCCCAAAATATGGCCCAAAGTAAAAAAAAAAACTAGCCCAAAGTAAAAAAAAAATTATTACTAATATACACATTTGTCGACAAACTAGCCTAAAATTCGCATAAAATGTGGCCCAAATT
>BQNB010148582.1:0-7500 GCA_026074375.1 Tanacetum coccineum | reverse complement strand
CCCAAGATAGTAGAAAGGACACTTAAGAACGAGACATCCTAACTTTGCAGCCGCTTGGATGACCTGAGCACTTTCCACATTAATCCCCATTATCTTACTTTTGTTCAAGTTAATCTTAAGGCCCGAAGCATGAAAAAAAAAGCATTTCAAACGTGATCACAAGTGGATGATAATTACGTCACTCCACTCCCCAAAGAAAAATAGCATCATCCGCATTTGAACATTATGTGAAAAGACTTTAAGATTGATCTAAACACAATACCTTTAACATCCCCGCGTTTTCGATTCTTTGGAAAGATAAATGAAGCTCTCATCACGAGGAATAAAGTGGAAGGGATAAGGATCGCCTTGTTTCAACCCTTCTATAGAATTGGAATCATTCGTAGGAATCCATTGACAAGATATATACCCTTAGATGAAGTTAGGACAATCTGAATCAGTTACGCCATTTACATCTGAAACCGAAACTCTGTAAGAAACATCATTCTCAAAAATTCCCATCTAATCGAAATCGAGGCCTTTCTAAATCGAACCTTAAAAATTAGAGTTTTCTTCTTCTTTTTGGTACACCACTGGAGAATCTCATTAAGAATAAACGGACCGTCTAACATTTGTCTTTCGGCGATAAATGCAGATTGCACTTCATTAACAATGTCCCCCAAAACATTAACAAGCCTGTTAGACAAAATCTTGGCAATGATCTTGTAGATACTTCCAATGAGGCTAATAGGTCTAAAGTCCTTGACCAAGTTAGCGTCGGGACTTTGGGATCAAAGCTATAAATGATGAGTTACAACCAGGAGGAATTTCTCCATGAATGAAGAAATGATTTACAGCCATATAAACATCATGCTCAATAACAGGCCAAAAATGCCGATAAAAGCCAAAAGAAAACCCGTCAGGGCCCGGGGATTTGTCTGTGCCACAGCCCCAAACAGCCGTTTTAATCTCCTGTTTAGAAACTTCACGCTCGAGGTCCTGACTTTGATCTTCAGAAATAGTTTTCGGAAATCTCATATCAATATTAGCACGCCTCTCGATGGTTTAGCGAATCTATCCTGAGAAATTTGAGGAATTAGAAATTCTTGTTTTGTACATCATTAGGTTTGCTCCTTCATCAAACGCCCATCATCTAATACCCCTGCATGTTCATTTGATTTACGTTTTTATCAAAAAGTCCGTGGAAAAAAAATTTGAGTTTTCACGCTTTAGATTGACTTTGATTCTTGGCCTTTTGAGCCCAATCCATGGAATGAATATGATTTCTAATGTTACGAAGCAGCCAACTCCCCTCCCATTCTTTTTCCCGCTTCTACCTCAGTACCTGTACCTTTGTCAATTAACGCAATCTAACTGGTTCAACACCTTCTTAAGATTTGCAATGTTTGTGAAAATGTTTCACTTTTGTTATCTTTAATTCAAATCTTGATGTGAGTTTATGGAATTTTAATTTTATCCGCCAAAGTTACGCTTTCATTAGAGTCAACGAGGGGCAGAATTCCAAGTTGATAGTGACGAAATCATTAAGCCCTCGAGTTGAAATCCAATGGTGAAAGATTCGGAAGGGAAAGCCGGTACCATTAATTATGGGGATCGACATCTCGAAGAAGAATCGGTCTGTGAATCGGATAAGAATCTTGTCCAAAGTGATGCCGCTATTGTGAGGGAAAGTATTTAGCAAATTGTTAGATACAAAAAATCTATCCAACTTGCTCATTTGGTCGCAGGACTTATGACACCAAGGGAAAGCACTACCTCCAAGATGAACTTCTTCAAGGACCCGTGGAATTAATTAAAAGAATAAAATTATTCGCCCCCATGAACATTAAAAATTAGTACCAAACTGTCTGATTTGACTCGCGAACCTCATTTGAAGTCCCCCATAATCACAACCTCTCCTTCCCTGATTAATACATGCGCCACGGAGTCCAAAGCATTACGTTTATCACGTCGGATCATGGGAGCATAGACCGCATTAATCATTGAAGGTCAATACCGTTCAATAACCAAACACCCCTAATAATGATAAAAAAATCCGAAATAGTGAAGCTTTTTTTACAAAAAAATGTTGGGATTCCAAACACACAAGATTCCACCTGAATTGCCTACCGAATTACTATGAAGATGCTCAAAAGTCGAATTACCCCAACACCGACGAACACTGAAAAGATCAATCTCCTCCATCTTTGTTTCTTGAATCGCTAGAAAATTCACCTTATTCTTCACACATAACTCCTTTGCCCAATCTTTTTTGGCCTTTTGAGCGAGGCCTTGTATATTAAGGGACAAAAAATTCATCGATCTACAATCGACGCTCCTTGAGATTCAATGATATCGGACAGATTGTTAATCACCCCATCCATGTTATAGCCCATTGTTTGGCCAACTTTCACCACTTCCTCCATAAGACACATAAATGAGCCCCCTGAACTCGGTGCCACTGATTTCTTAAAACGACCAAAACTTGCGGATTCATCTACATTTTCTTTGAGGTTGGAATTGTTAGAATCTCCATCGTCTTTGTTGAGCTTCTCCTCTTCAAAGTCATTAACAGACTTCTTATCCCCTGTACCCCCTGTATCATCATTGTCGTTATTAGGTGTAAAACCCGGTGGGAATTTGGGACTAGAATTTGTACCACTCTCCTTATGTTTTTGATCCTTTGTCTTTTTGTTAAGCAAAGGGTATAGCCCAAAAGGATCCACAGATGAGTCCTTTTTTGAACCACCTTCATTTTCAAAAACCGTATCTGGAACTTCGAACGAGTTGCTACAATCATTCTCAGATTCAAGGTTCTTCATTCCTTCTTCTAATGAATCGTCATCAGATAATTCCTCCTCATCCGAGTCCTCCACCAGGTCAGGGGTCCAACCAGGGACCTCCTTAGCACGAATCCAATACACTTTTCCACGAAAAATGATCTTGAAGTTTTCATAAATATTTGAGATGGACTTAGTGAACAAACATAATCGTTTCGAGTGGAAACAATTCCCATCAGAGTCATTAGTGTCGATTAAGTTCCCCCACCTGGTGACAATTCTTTTGAAAGTGTTCAAAGTCCATAGTTTCAATGGAACACCTTCAATTTCTACCCACACAATGCGACCATCAGGATTGATATCGAAAGAAGCTTGGCGAATTTCCGGAACAAGAGCTAAACTCCCACATTATCGCGCGAATGCCTCATTCGATTTCTACAGAGGAAAATTCTAAGAGAACCCACAATTCCCCTAAAAGTAACTAACATTAAGTCCACGAAAAACCTTCGTTCGTCAAAGAGCGTTCTTGAAGTTGGTAAGGGACGCATAATTTCTTTAATCTACCCTTTAGGATGAAGATGATAAGTCTTTGGAGAGCCGCACAATCTTTCGTCAAGACAATGGCAGGGGAGTATGATCAACGACTTATGATTTTTTTACCGCTATTAACATATTATTATAACTCCCAGAATCCCCACTATTTGGACGAGATCAAATTAGGCAACCTTCTTTATGGATCTGCACTTGACCCTGTTCAAAGTAGCCTTTTTTTTTTCCCCTTTGAAATCTTGTCTCTATTAGGGACTGTGAAGCTCTGAATTGACACACCCAAATTGTGCATAAATTGTTCACCAAGCGATCAACATTAAACAGTTGTTTAACGAACAAAGCCAAAATGTTTACTTCTTTTCGTCCTTTTCCGGAGGGGATATAAACGAACATCAAACAACATGTCGCTATTGTTTACATGATTGAAAAGGGCTCTTTGCCGAAAAATTTTCCGGAATATTTGTAACGCATAAATGGAGATGAAGAAGATTATACGATTAACGTCGTCCTCTTTTGGACTGTACGACTCCCCATTAGAATCTTTGGATTGAAGGGAGATCAAGATAAAAAAAAAGGATTGAAAAGAAAAACAGATCAGGGTTTCTCAATGACATGTCGAGATTTAAACGGAACGAAAGACTGGAGTCTAATTGATTATAAAGAGGATGAATAACCAAATCTAAATTACAAATACCCAAGATGAGAAACCCGCCTAGAACTGGATCGATATGAGATTAATCATCAATTGATTAAATTCCCAATTTCAGGCGGTTTATAACATGGATTCAAAGACAAAGAGGGAGAAGGAAGAATTTTAGATTGTTAATTTATGGAGTTTGAAAGTCATCTTTGTTAGAAGATGTTCATCAATTAGGGTTTTTGAATTGGGGGTAGAGAGAGAATTTTTTGTGTGTGTGTTGACTTTTTTTAAAACAAGTCAACACTTTCTTGCTTAGTCTTATATTACAAATCATACACATAGGCAGTTCAAATTCACTGTCGTTTTGTCAGTGGGTCACTGCTATGTAGTAACGAGGCTCCCATTTTGGGCTCCGCAGCCAATTTTTGCTTCTTCTGTTTTTAGTATTAGTTTGTTTTTTTTTAAGTTTTGTATGCCCAACGGTGGAGGAAAAAAAAAATATTTACATAAGTTTCGGATTTATTCAGATAAAAAAATACCCGCAGGACAAAATCTTCGATACCTAATATCTTTAAAATAATCGATTATGGGCACAAACGTACAACCCATTATATTAAGAATAATAAAACCTTATTAGCGCAAAAAAAATATCACTTTAAACATGAGGACAGAACATAAGCTCATTATAAAAAAAATTATTACTAATATACACATTTGTCGACGCAACTAGCCTTAAAATTCGCATAAATGTGACCAAAACTTGGCCCTAAAAAAAATAAGAAAAACTAAACCCTAAATTAGCTTGAGAAATCTAGCCATAGTAAAAAGAAAATACAAAACGGTCCCTTGACTTTTAAACATATTTACAAATTTCTTCACATAAAAATCCCGTAAAAATTACAAAAAAAACACGTCATCAAGTTTTATTGTTCACAACTTTTTTACATTCATCGGCCTAAAAAAAAAAAATCGAACCGTCCCAAAAAATGAAAATATTCGGTGAAAAAATTAGCCCGTCCAACCAAAATTTTTTTGCCGAATCGTACAAAAAGAATGGAATTATCCGGGAAAACATTAGCCAGAATAAAATGGGCCCAAAGTAAAATAAAATACTAATTCGGACCCTCACTTTTAACTAGTTACGATTTTCTTACTCACATAATATCTCGTAATAAGTTTACAAAACCGTTCCCAAAACCAGAAAATATTTGGAAAAAATTAGCCTGTCCCAACGCTAAATTTTTTCTCGAATCACTACAAAAAAATAAATATTAAAAAATTAGCACCGCATAACACACATCGCAAAAAAACCCCTGAAAGTAAAAAAAAAAAAATTATTATCTGGGAAAAATTAGCCCGCCAGCATACGACGCGCGGGGTTTCTTTTGCTTCTATATTTACTCATTGAGTGACAAATCACAGTACTACTCATGTATCGGGCTATCCATTTTGGGCCCAGCCCGATTTTGGTTTTTTTTTTTTGTTATTTATCTTTGTTTTTGTTAAATTTGTATGCAAAAGTAGGAGGAAAAAATAACACCATTTTACAAAAGTTCTTCCGATTTTTTAGATAAAAAAAATATCGCAAAAACATTCTTCGATACTGTAATACTTTACGTAATCGATATGGTCACTAAACGTTTACAACCGTTATATTAAAAAAACCATTAGCAAAAAAACAAACCTTTAAACATGGGGCCCCAACACATAAGCATATAAAAAAAATATTACTAATATACACACTTTGTCGACCAACTAGCCTAAAATTAGCATAAAATCTGGCCTAAAATCTGGCCCAAAGTTAAAAAAAAAAATAAAACTAGCCAAATTAGCACATGAATTGACATATCCCACTGTCGTTTTGACAGTGGGCCACAATGCCTACTGGAAGGGCTCCCATTTTTGGCTCAGGACGATTTTGGTTTTTTTTTTTTTACAATGTATTTTTTTTTAAATTATGTAGCAGACAGAAGTAGGAGGGAAAAATATTACCAAATAGTTTGATTTATTCAGATAAAAAAAAACCCGCCGTAAAACATCTTTGATACCTAATTACTTTAAAAAGTATCGATATGTCACGCAAGACGTACAACCCATTATATTAAAAAAAACACTTTAAACATGAGGCCCAACAAATAAACATATAAAAAAAATTGTACTATATACTAAAGATCAAAATCTTATTTTGTCATGTTGTGCCTCTTTCTGGGGCTCTCACTTTGGGCCGGTTTATTGGGCTCCCACTTTGGGCCGGCCCCAATTGGTTTTTTTTAAAGATAAAAATTGGTTTGCCACAAAATAAGAAGAAATAAATTCTAAAAAAGTATCGTTTTTATATTCAGATAAAAAAAATACATGCGGAAATAATTATCTTTCGTACTAATAACTTTTAAATATTCGACAGGGGTCTAAAACGTACAACGTCAGCTCATATAAAAAAACTAAAATATCTATAATAACGCGCATAAGACGCAAAAAAATAATCTGAAAAAAAAAGAAAAAAATTAACGGTCCCAGCATCGCAGCGGGTAATCTGGCTTGTTTTTACACAGTTACACCTAACTGTTATAAAAAAATATTTTCAAACTCTCAATCCAAAGTTAT
Organism: Tanacetum coccineum; assembly: GCA_026074375.1. Classification (NCBI taxonomy): domain Eukaryota; kingdom Viridiplantae; phylum Streptophyta; class Magnoliopsida; order Asterales; family Asteraceae; genus Tanacetum; species Tanacetum coccineum. The sequence goes on along the minus strand of BQNB010148582.1, from coordinate 948 downwards.
ATTTCAAAACATTTTTACACGGGAACTTTCCCTCCTTTTCTCTTTTCACCCTTATTCTATCTATTAAATTCACAACTTTTTCTTTCTCTTTGTTATATCAGGAAGTGTATTTCTTTCTTTTAATTTATACCTAAAACAACTAACTCAAGCTTTTCACAATGTATTTTGTGTAGATCTTCAAACAACTTATCTTTCATTTTGTAAGTTCACTCAAGACTTTACAAGTGTGCATCCTCCATTTATCTAAAATGGTTTTGTTGCAGTTTTTTGTTTCATTTTACATTTCTTTATTGTGTCTCATATGTTGTAGATTTACTTCTTTCTTTAAGTTATAGTATTGATGAAGTACACCCAAGACATTACAAGTGTGCATCATCCATTTATCTAAAAAGGTATTATTGAGTTTTAGCTTCATTTTACAATTGTGGGTTTTTTTTTAATTTGTCTCATAAGTTGTAGATTTACTTTTTCCTTTTATTGTATTGATTAAAACCTTCTTTTCATTTTTCTCTAATGCAGGAGATCTCAATTCGGCACGAGGATCTTTTTCCACCGCTTGTAAGCATGTCATTCCTTAGGACATCAAATCGGGCTTCCACTAACAAGTTTGTATGAGACAATTGGATTCAAAGACCGGGTGTTTTGGTCTAATATTTTAGCTTTTGATGTCATTACGTATTAGTCTCCTGTTGTAGCTTTTTGTTTCATGGCTCTACCTTGGAGCCTTACTTGTCGATGTATTTTGATACACAACGTTATGGATCAAATAAGTCAGTCAACAAGAAATTAAGAAACTATCTCTAAAAAAAAGAGAAAAAGAAACCATGGCCAGTTTATTCACGGATGGCCCAAGATGCTCAAAATGGAGTAAAAGATTAGTGTATTAATGAAATAAAGCTTTTAATAAATACTTGCTGGTACTAGTGACATGAAGATAATACAAGGGGC
>BQNB010148581.1:0-16279 GCA_026074375.1 Tanacetum coccineum | reverse complement strand
AAATTCCTGAAAACTACGTTTTCCTATACAAGGCTCGGGATTGTTTAATGACCATCACTTTACTAAATATCACGGCTAACAGTTAACCACCACCTTCATCACTTTCCGGGTAGAGAAGCAAGTAAAATCTCAGGAAGTTGGAGTTGGTAGTGTTACTATAGTCAATTGTTACTTTGTTCTTGGAAGGCATTGTAAACCTCTACTCTTGGAATTTGGTAAAAACATGTTTCTACCTTTTGAGGGTATGAATGTTGGAATTATCATGATTGTTATGTGTATTGTTATTATGATTATTGAGTAGATTAACGTGTTTGGTTAGGAGCTATATGATTATTATGGATCAAACTTGACTTTTTGAATGAACTTTTGAATATGAATAATATAAGCTTGATACTTTTGAACTTAGACTCTTTAATCTTCGTTTGATCACCACTTATCCCGGATATAGGTGAAAGACTCCGGTTAAGTGATTGATTTCCAAGTTGTTTGTCTATGACAACTAGACCTTAACCTTGTGAGGATTGGCTAAGTAAACGAACATTAACCCAAGTACAAAAGGGTTTAACGCTAAACCACATGTCTAACGAACTTGGTTTAGCAAGCTTATATTACTTGTTATCAAACACGAATTTCACTTAAAGCATTTTCATAATAAAAGATAAAGTCCGAAAGGGTTTTTCATTATGAACAATAGATGATCTTTTTAAGCAACTAAACATTCTTAAAATGATTATAACTTCATTCGTGAATCATTCATCTACTCAAATTTATCCATAATAGTTCTTGTTCCTTAACCAAACATGTCCTTTATATCTTGAATTTGATTATTATCTTTAGATCCGTGACAGTCTATAAGATAAGCCCCTTTTTCGTAATATTATCGACTTTTTCTTAGAATACCCAATCCCGTAGAACGACCTGGTCTTACCTAAAAAGATTATACTACATACGTGGGTTATACTTTTACCCGTGTGTTTCCATCTAATAACCGGTAATTCTAGTATTATAAATTTAAAGCTTTTGAAACACATCAAAGTTTTTGGCGCCGCTGCCGGGGATTGTTTTCATTCTGGAAATAGTCATTTTTATTACAAACCAAACAAATTTTCAAAATCGCCATACAGTTTTCTGGCAAACTGACCAAATTTTCTTCAAAAAGTGCGCCGCACATTACCCTTGTGCGTCGGTTTTTCTGCAAAACTAAGAAAGTACGCTGTACTTTTACAAAGTACGTCACACTTCCTGCCCGTTTCACAAAACAGAATCAGTTCTAAAGAGAGTAAAAACACCAAAACACCCAACCCCACAAAAACCATAAATTGCATTTTGACCATTTTGGAAATGTGGAATTTATTCCTTGCATTCATGATTGTCAACATCTTGTATTATCATAATTCATGCATTAAAATGAAAAAAACCAAAAAGAATTATTTGATAGCTTGCTTATTTAAAATTATAAGTGCCTATGTGTATATCTTATTTTCTAAGTGTTGCTTGCTTGACTTTGATATTAAGCATAATGAGAAAAATAAAAATACAAAAATTAAAAATTATAAAAACTTTAAAACTCAGAAAGTTCGCCTGAAACTAAACAGAATGATTGTTTCTTCGTTTTTGAACAAAAGTTGCTTGCATTAAAAAATTCTATATGTTTAATAATAATATGTAAGTGTAAAAAGCTAATATTATTTGTTTTAACTAACCCACTAATGGTTGTTTTAATGTTGTCTTATTCTATAAGAATTATGGACCCAAATTCAAGTCTCAGAAAGATTTGCTTAAGGGATGATGTGATTGTATTCTTAAGTGACAAAGTCGAAGGATCATGAGATTGGAATTCTCCTGGTATAAAACAGATAACAACAGGTAGTAAAGAGAGAAGAAAAGTAATGAAAGCGCTCAGTTTTCCATCAAGGATGGAAACGGGATTGAGATTAGTGAGATGGTACAATAGCACACCATGCTTACGTGAGATGGGAAGTAGAAGCATATGATGGTAAAATTAACTTAGCAAATGATAAGAACTTGATATCGAATGAGTTCGTGGTTAAGTTGTGTTTGGACTATGAAATGAGGAAAGGTAAAAAATTGGTTAAGAAAGAACTCATCGTTGCCTTGAAGGGAGAGCTATACTTTGTGAAATTCATCATAAACCCTGAAGAAGATGAAGTTGAGCCTGGAGTAATTTTGGGAAGATCATTCCTAAGACTGGCTTAAGGAATTGTTGACTTCGGTAACAAGGTGATAACTATTTATCCCGAACCGGATCCATTTGATGATGATTCTGAGAAAACAGCAAGGAGCTCAGACGATTGGGATCAATTACTTGATTTCAATTTTGATGATGTGCCCAAGTTTAGAGAAGAACTTCCTCCGTTTGTATGCAAGATGGGGAAAAGTAATCGTAACAAAAAGAGAGCGATGGAGAACCTAAATCTGTTCTATCAAGATATTGGACCGTCCTTGTCAACTTGGAGGCATTTAACTCAAAAAGAAGCAGAGAAGGAAGCGTTAGCAATAAGGATCAGCCAAAAGTTTGCTCTATTGGAAGAAGAGAGGCCTGTAATCGAAACAATGGCCGACCATGACAAATATAAGAAGATACTCGATGAGATCTGGAAAGATAAGGTGGAATTAGATGGAAAAATTATGAAAGAAGATGAAGAAGCAGTTAAAAGGATTCAAGGAGAAGCATTGAAAGAGAAAGACGACCCTAGAGCTTTCATATTTCCCATCAGATTGGAAGGAAAAATTAACAAAAATGCGTTCGCAGATACTGGGTCAGACATAAACACTACGCCTTATCAAATTTATGAACAGTTAGGAAGAGAGGATATGAAAAAAGAGGACAGAGGGATCACGATGATCAATCACACTCAGACAGAAGCTATGGGAAAACTTTGTAATGTTCTATGTCAGGTAGGAGTCACTACATTGATTGCCAAGTTCATAATCCTAGATATTCCAATTGACCGTGATTCACCGATAGTTGTTGGTCGAGGATTCTTGCGTACGATTGGTGGAATGATAAATACCTCGAAAAGAATTTTGTCGACCTTTGATGGGTTTTGTCACCAAACCTTTCGTGCTGCGAGATCAGATTTTATGAGAAACGCAGAGAGTGATAGTGATGATGAGGAAGAATATGTGATAAAAAGGAATAAGTTTGGAGCACCGATATATGGCCCGAGGCCTGCTCCATATTTGAACTATACCAATCCGGAGGATCGCTCATCAGCAATACAAATGGTAACTAACCCGTTCCGGAAAATTAGTGTTTGGAAGAAAGCAGTTAGTTTCCTTGGCTCGTTACCAGTACCATTAAAGCAAGTCAACTGGAAGCCCAAATATAAAGGTTCGTATACTAAAGAAGAAGAAGCGACAGGGCAATGGCTAACCGAAATAAGGTTAACTGACCCGTATGGAAACATTTATCTACAAGGATTCACAACAAAGAATACTGACAGGAAATTATCAAAGTATCACAAGTTGAGTGACATCATGTCACCCAACTGGTTTACAGAATGAGGAAGCAAGTTGGAATAAAGGAGTAGCTATAAGCGTTGAATAAAGGATACAATATTGCTAATCCCGAATATTACTTGTTAATGTGTAGCTGTATTTAAATGCAACAAAATAATAAATAAGATCATTAGTATAAACCATAAGGATTAACATATGAATGTAGCGGATATAAAACCATAACTGATATATAATATGTTGGATTGAGTTTATGTTTAAATTATGTGTATAATGTTAGCTAATATATATATATATAATAATATATATATATATATATATATAAAATATATATATATATATATATATATATATATATATATATAATATATATATAAATATAATAGTCAAAGGGAAAATACCCGCACTTTAAGAGCGGAATTACATACTTAACTAGCCAACACGATTTTAACACATTATAAAAAAAACTCACACAAAACCGTCGGGGTTTCTCTCAAAAACAAAAAAAGCTTCAATAATCAATCCATCAACCTTCTAATCATGCCTAGGGTATGTTAATTTCATTCTTTAGACTTGTTTATCATTAATTTCTTTAAATTCTTAAGTATTAGGGTTTATAATAACTAGATTAGGAAAACCTTAATCCCTATTTTATATGAACAATTGAGCCTTAGAATTAGGATATATAGGAGTTGTTTAACGTATACATGTTTGATATTAGATTAAATCTTAAAGTGCACTGTTCATATTGTGAATTTATATTTAAATTTAATTAATGAAAAATCATAAAAATTCAAAAATATTCTTTTTCAGCCTAGAAAGTACGTCGCACTTCGGGGAAGTGCGCCGCACATTTCACATCAGAAGGTCACAAAAAAGTTTAAAAAATATCAAAAACCATGACCAATCGTGCCAAATCAATTCTAACATAACTATAACTTTATTGTTGATTGTTTCTGATGTGTAGACTCAAGGAACACACGACGAAGAGGCCGGATCATCATGATCCAAACGCCCAAGACAACACGAAACGGTGGAAGAATTGTTGCTTCCACAGGTTTATCACGAGTACTTATTGTGGGAAGGTTGTAGCCGAGATGCTAAGTCTAGATACAACACTAGATTAGCCCAATTGCTTCCTAAGCATATTTACTCCCCATGTATCGTGAATTGGGATATTTTAAACCGAATAGGATGTGATGGAGAGATTGATGAAATGTTGAGAATTAAAGTGCGTGAAGCTGGATCGAATGAAGAGATATTCAATTCTGTGGCGTGGATAAGAGCTTTTAACATCAATGAGCTGATTTATGCAGAACTTTGCCACGAGTTCTATTTGACTTATGAGTTTGATGAAGTTTGTGCGGATGATGAATTGCAAACCAAGAAGATCATCAGGTTTAGACTTGGTAGACGTGCTCACAATTTGACCTTGTTAGAGTTTGCTCAAAGGTTGGGACTGTATCAGGCAGCTGAGCTTGATGAGGAAGGATTTAATGTTTATTTTGAAGGAGGTTTGCGTAGTGATGAGCATTTTAATGCTCAGGAGTATTGGTTGAGCATCAGTAGAGAGGAGAACCTTAGCTTGTCTAGGAGTCATGCTTCTTCTATCAAATATCCAATTTTGAGGGTGGTGCACAAGATGATCACCTATGGTTTATGTCAAAGGACGACTGGGTATGAGAAAATTCAGAAAAATGATTTGTGACTCTTAAGTATGTTTGAGGCTAGAAGCCAAAATGGATATGAGAATGTGGCTTGGTTGATTGCAAGGTGGATGAAGATGAAAGGAGTTGGAACCCAAAGGGAGAGTCAAATTTGCTGTGGACAGTTTATCTCGAAGATTGCGAGGAAGTCAAAGGTATTGACTGATAGTGTGGTTAGGAGTTTGAGTGCTCCAATTTATTACAGGAATTTGGATACGACTACACTTAGGGAGTTGATCGACTCTGAGGGTAGACTTATTCCTGAGGATCCACAGCCCGGTGTGCCGAGAGTTGGTATTCCTAGACCCCCGAGAGCATCCATGCAGGACTTATATGATAGGATGGGTCGTATGGAGATACGTCAGGAGGCGATAGAGAGGATGGAGTATAGGCAGTCATATCATTGGGACAGGTACCAGGGAGTGTTCGAGCACATGGCTGGGGTTTACAGTGTTCCACTGCATGGAGCCTACAACCCACCTGGTTACGCTCAGCCCCAGTATGATTAGTATTACCAGCAGTACCCACCACAGTACCAGCCGCCACAGCAGCAGCAGGATGATGAGGAGTAGTGTCGAGATGGCACAGAGTTGGTTATGTGACTACATGTTTGGGTCACGTGTGTTTTAAAAACAATTTCAAAATATTATTATTATTATTATAGTGTGTAAAATGCCTCTGTTGGCATTAAAAAAAACAATATTATCGTACTCTATATTATTAATATATTAGGACTATTGCTATTTGTGTGCTATGCAATGTTTATACTCATAACAGGAACAAGAAAGGAAGAAATGGCGTAAGACGAATTGGCGCGAAGAAAAGATTCAGAATATCGCAATTGAAAAAGTATATTTCACTTTTCCATTTTATCTTTTCTTTATAATATTTTCACATTGAGTACAATGCTCATATTAAGTATGGGGGGAGATAAACTGGAAAAATTCTAAAAAGTTAAGAATTTTTTTTTAAAAAAAAAGAAAAAAACTTTTTTATTGATCACATACAAGCAATCCGACTCGGGATTGATAACATTACTAGCATATTTATTCTACCCAGAAAAATTGTGAGGATTAGATTTTAAGGATTCAGGTATCCATTTTTGATACCCAAGATGATTTTATCTTTAGCTTTCTCGAGTTAAGGTTTGATTGCAACTACAGATGTCTCATCCGTCGCTACGGCTGTGTATATGTAGTTTTGTCGCCTTTTCAGGAGCATTGGTATCGATTTAAATTATATGAGTATGCCGGTGATTTGTTAATTCTAGAACTTGTGCTTGAAATCTTTATGAGACCGCAGTAGGAACACGTTCGCGTGTTATAAACATTTACTGATTAAGAGGTGATAAAAATATAAATATAAGTAACCAATAATTTTGTTCAAAAAGATTTCTAATTAAATTATCTTAAAATTTATCCGTACAAATTGAAGAGATAGTGTTGCTATGATTTGTAAAGAAGTGTGCTTATCCTAAGTATGGGGGAAAGCAAGTTTCCCCCAAGTTAAGTGATCTGATGATTGATGAAAAAAAGAGAGAGAAAGTAATGATATGAGGGTATAGTTGGTTACATTACGGATAAAGTGGATTATGATTTACTTATAAACATTTTTCTAACAAATAATATATATTATCACTAAATAAAATAACCTCTTTTGATGTTTATGTTTGGTGCTTATGCCATATCGGTGAAGTTTAGTTTCTTGTACAATCCTATGGTAATTTGAACATTTCATGACTGCGCGTATGAGCGACTTCCGTTTACTATCATTTTTACTAAATTGAGCGAGTGTGAAAAAGAAACTATCTATAAAAATTCATGAGTTGCTTTGTCACGTTATCTATGCTTGTGATCATAAATTTGTTTTACTAAACGAAAATTCTTTCACTTTGATTGCTTGAGGGCAAGCAATAAGCTAAGTATGGGGGATTTGATATCGCTCCAAATATACATAAATTACCCCTCAAAAATACACTAAATATATTTGATAACGCATGAAATATTGCAAAGTTTGCTTGTTTGTTGTGTAATAATCATTTCTGGACCAAAATTGGCGAAAAGGACTAACGACGCAAAAGAAACTCAGTTAAATGCACTAACGGTCGTTATATGAAGAATCTAGAAGAGAATCTTTGGAGGAGTTAATCAACGAAGCCAAAGTGCGGCGCACAAACTATTTTTGCGGCGTACTTCTCAACGAAGTAAATGCCATTTAATTAAACACCAAGTGCGGCGCACAAATTTCCAAGTGCGGCGCACTTCTCCTGCAGTTACTCCCAAATCATAAATGATTGCAATGATTGTGCAACCTTTCACTCCCCCAAATTTTGCAACTGATGCACCCTCCTCAGCTATAAATAGGACACGAAATTGAGGGTTAGAGGCATCCCATTCTTCACTCAATCATCCATTTCTCACCTTTCAATCATTTCCAAGTTATTTTAGTAGTTCTAAGGAAGTTCTTGAAGGTTAACCACCACCTTCATCACTTTCTGGGTAGAGAAGCAAGTAAAATCTCAGGAAGTTGGAGTTGGTAGTGTTACTATAGTCAATTGTTACTTTGTTCTTGGAAGGCATTGTAAACCTCTACTCTTGGAATTTGGTAAAAACATGTTTCTACCTTTTGATGATATGAATGTTGAAATTATCATGATTGTTATGTGTATTGTTATTATGATTGTTGAGTAGATTAACATGTTTGGTTAGGAGCTATATGATTATTATGGATCAAACTTGACTTTATGAATGAACTTTTGAATATGAATAATATAAGCTTGATGCTTTTGAACTTAGACTCTTTAATCTTCGTTTGATCACCACTTATCCCGGATATAGGTCGAAAGACTCCGGTTAAGTGATTGATTTCCAAGTTGTTTGTCTATGACAACTAGACCTTAGCCTTGTGAGGATTGGCTAAGTAAACGAACATTAACCCATGTACAAAAGAGTTTAACGATAAACCACATGTCTAACGAACTTGGTTTAGCAAGCTTATATTACTTGTTATCAAACACGAATTTCACTTAAAGCTTTTTCATAATAAAAGATAAAGGCCAAAAGGGTTTTTCATTATGAACAATAGATGATCTTTTTAAGCAACTAAACATTCTTAAAATGATTATAACTTCATTCGTGAATCATTCATCTACTTAAATTTATCCATAATAGTTCTTGTTCCTTAACCAAACATGTCCTTTATATCTTGAATTTGATTATTATCTTTAGATCCGTGACAGTCTATAAGATAAGCCCATTTTTTGTAATATTATCTACTTTTTCTTAGAATACCCAATCCCGTGGAACGACTTGGTCTTACCTAAAAAGATTATACTACATACGTGGGTTATACTTTTACCTGTGTGTTTCCATCTAATAACCGGTAATTCTAGTATTATAAATTTAAAGCTTTTGAAACACATCAGAGATAAACTTGTTAGCTAGTCATCCAAAAAGTAAAAGAGCACTTCTATCTCCAGTACAGAGGCAGAATATATTGCTTTATCTTGGTGTTGTGCTCAAATCTTATGGATGAGATCACAACTAACAGATTACGGCCTTAAATTCAATAAGATTCCTATGTACTGTGATAACAAGAGTGCAATCGCTTTATGCTGTAATAATGTTCAACACTCAAGATCAAAACACATTGATGTGAGATACCACTTTATTAAAGAGCAAGTGGAGAATGGAGTAGTGGAACTCTACTTTGTCAGAACCGAATATGAACTTGCAGACATCTTCACAAAAGCTTTGCCGCGAGAAAGATTTAACTTCTTGGTCGAAAAGCTAGGAATGAGAAGCATGTCTCCAGACACACTAAAGAGTCTGACGGAGGAAGATGACGAGTAATGGTGGTAACTCGTGGTATATCCTGTGTATTATATGTATATAAGAAAATATAAAAACCCAAAAAGATTTTTCATTTTATATAAATTTTTCAACAAAGAAAATAGAAAAAAAAATCAGAAAAATACAAAAATATAGTATCTCTGACATGTCTTCTAAAAAACGAAAACATTTACGGCCTTAGAAATGTCATTTAATAATGATACGAGGCTGTAAATGAAGTTCGAGCAGAATTTATAAAAGTTTTCAAAACATGTCAATGGCTTGCTATTAATTCAGATATCAACCCGGTCATCATCTTAAAGGCAAGTATTTCGACATAAAGAAAATGATAGGTCACATGAATCTTGAATCAATCATATCAACATGTAAGATTAGAAAGAATGAGGGCAAGTAAAGGGAAAATTCAAATCTTATTATGGAGGGAAAATAAGAGGTAATTACAAGGGCATCACCCTCTAATGAAGATTAGAGGGCTATTTATAGGCAATGGGAGGGAGGCTTCCCTTCCTTATTTTCCTAACTTGTCAATACTAGTCCCTAGACTTTAGTTATTATGCTATTTCTTACTTAAAGCATAATAAACCTTATTACAAGCTATATTAAACTAAACAAAATAAAGTCTAATAACCAAATATAATAAAACCACATAATCAACACTTTTCCATAAACCTAACAATTTTTAAAACCATTTGTTTTGAAAATTAGAGCGACGTGGCTCTGATACCAATTGTGGAAATCGTAGAGGGGGGGTGAATACGTTTCCATTAAAAATCTTAAAATGTTTCGTATCAACTACCGATCAACAATGCTGATACAGATAAGATGAGTGTCATACAAGTATATGCACATATAAAATACATCGATTTACAACAATACAACCCAACACACAATAAAATCACATTTATTCAGACATAATAAGACTATATGATCAACACATCACACAATTGGCAAGTATAAATGTAAAAAAACCCGCATGAAAAATACCATGAAATTTAAAGTCTAAATAATAATAAAATCTTACAAGTAAACGTAAGAAATAAATACATTACGACAAGCTACATTCAAGAAATTTAAAACTTACGAAAACACGAATACGTGAGAATACGAAATTTGTCACGAAAAATAAAATGCGTATTTTCTTTTCTTCTTGGGCTCTTAGCCGGCGCCCCATGCACCCAGGAAAAGGCCTATTTCATTTACTAATAAGTCCAAGCCCAAAAGTCTATAAGTATATATCTAAGTATCATGTCATTTTAAAATAAAGATAATTTAAGAAACCCTAATTCTTCTATCACTCGGCCGGCACCACAAGGGAGGAAACAAGAAGGAATTTGAGCTTTTAGGTTCGTGATCCATTGGTGTTTACGTGTTCTTGTCGTTCCTAGATTGATTCCCCGTACTCGGTATATTATTATCTCTTTCTTTTCCTTCTTAATTCTTAAGGCATGCATGCATGAAACAAGAAATAACATGAAATCATGGATCCATATTAAATTTATACAAGAAAATTGTGTTAATTATGATGTAAAATGAGTATTACATGTGCTAGACCATTTCACTTGCTTGGGTTTTTAAAATAAAGGGGTGTTCAATGGCTAATAGTCGCTCGACAGAAAGGGTATGCGAGCTCTTGTGGCTCGACGCATGATTTTTGCGACTTGGGATGTTGTCGTGTGGAGAATGATTCGAACAAGGACCAAGCCGAGACCCTAATGGTCTCGGCACATGGTGGTTTTGACCTGTGACTGCTGCCGAGCGAATCTTGGCCGAAACCCAGCCCAAGCCGAGACCCCATTGGGGCTCGGCACATCTGCTTTGGTGGCCTCATGTTTAGTTGTGTATGGTTTGGCCCAAGGGGGAAACAAGCCAAGAGTTTTAAAGGCTCTCGGCAAAATCATGTGGCCGAGTGAGTAAACAAGCCGAGACCCACAAGGGTGCCCAGCATTATTAGTTTTGGTCCGTTGGGAAATTGTTGGTCGAACATGAGGAGGGACGAGTCCCTAGTGGACTCGGCTCATGGTTGGTTTTAGTTCGAGTTACATTGTCACGAAATGTTTAATTGAATGTGCGTCGTCGGGTAAAACTAAGTGAAATTTGAATCGAACATGGAATGTGTAAATCGTTCAGGGTGCGTTGGTTTAAGAGAGTTTTATGAAAGAGTATTCGGTTTGGATCATATTTTAAAAGGGGAAAGTGGTCATTTAGCGTGTGGTATAAGTTAACAAGTACGGGTGTTAGGGAAGTTATGAAACAAGTAAATAAGTCACGAGCGTAATTTAGGTTATTCTATTCATCCCTTAACTAAAAATTAATTACTGTTTATACCCTAAAGCATTATAATCGACATGAAAACCCTAACCTTATGATATGCTACATAATTACCATAATGGGAAACTTATTAATTATGGAAAACATTAAACATGGAAATAACCTATTTATAGAAACCTGCTAATTATAGAAACATGCTAATTATAGAAACATGCTATTTTTAGAAAGTCTATTTTTTAGGGAAGTTAATTAAGTAAAACTTATTAAATCAGAAAGTTATCATTTATGGGAAAGTAATTAAGGAAATCAATTTTTGGAACGTACTATAATTTTAGAAGCAGCTATTTTTGGAAAGTACCCAAAATAACAAGAATAGTAATCATGAAATATATTAACATGGAATATATGTTAAGCATGGAAACGTACAACAAGAATCATGCTTAGTTTATAGAAAGTTATAAAATAGAAAAGCTGCCAAAAATAGAAAGTTACTAAATAAAGGAAGAAACTAATCAACTCACCAGTATCTTATACAAGCTCTTTATCATGTAGCACGTGTGAAGACGGAGTGATATCTTTCTATTTCTTACTTTCACTGCTTCATTGTCCAGGTACGGATATTCCGTCCTTTCAGTAAGGACATTCTTTCTTTTCATGATTCATCCCCAGAACTGCTATGCTTCCCCATTTTATGTCTTTTGCCATGATCCTTTACATGTTTGATTTCATGACTTATTCTATTGCCCGAGCTATATATATACGCATGACCATGATTTACATGACTTACCACCTAGTCATGGAGGTACCATGACCGTGACACATGAGGCACCTGTGTCACGACTCTTTCGCGTTGAGAGTGATTTCACGCGGCGTCCCTTTTCATGTTACCAGATTATATTTCATGTTTGGCCATTATTATTCAGGGGCGTATGGGTGCATCCTAGTTTACATGTTTATACGTTTCATGGTGATTGGTTGGTGTGTGCTCTACATCCCATCACATTGGAGTTGATCCCTCCACCCATTTTATTATAAGAGGTCACCCCTCTAGTACATGTTGAGGCATCCCCTCTACTTTATGCATGTATGCACGTTATTATTATGTATGATTATATGAGCTCGTGGGCAAACCCTTATTGCTATGTTATGCTACCTATGACATTCCATTATACTTTTACATCTTAACAACCATGTTTTACATGTTCATTGCTATTCTTCATGACATATTTCTCCAGGTTCCTCATGACACTCATGAAATAAATCTTCCGCTGCTTTATATACCTTAGCCAGGAACTTATGTTTTATTATTTCATTATCATTATATTCCGTTCACTGAGCTTATGCTCGCCGTATTCTTTTCATGTTCTTACAGGTCAGGTACTAGAGGCAGTTGGGCATGAGAGGATTGTGCTTAGGAAGAGAACCCCTTTAGCTTCACCTTTCTAAATATTAGTTGACACTTGCAAGACCTTAGTTTTGGACAACATGTTTTTGTTCTTCAAACTTCCTTACGTTTATGCAATGTTAAACTTCATAAATGGGAGCGATGTTGTTTCCGCGAGATCCTCCACATCATCGATTTACAACAATACAACCCAACACACAATATTCACATTTATTCAAGATATAATTAAGACTATATAATCAATACATCACACAATTGTAACTATAAATATAAAGAGATAAATGCGAGTATAAATGTAAAGAGATAAGTGAAAGGAAATGCAAACCGGACACGATGATTTATAGTGGTTCGGTCACGAAGCACCTCTTCGCCCTACTCCACTCCCCGAGTACCCAACTCGAGAGTTTCTTCACTAGTCAACAAGCTCCCTTAAGGCGGAGAAAACCGTACACAACGTTGCTTATATCAATTTCCGACACTAAGCTAAATGTCGAGTTCTAATCTTAGCTAGAACCAATCTATCACAACACAACTTCACGACTTCACAACTTCACGACTACTTCACAACTTCACTACACAACTTAGCTTCACACCTTGATCACAACTACACAACTTCTTCACATCTTCACAACTTCACAACTTCTTCACACCTTCACAACTTCACAACTCCACACCTTCACAACTTCTCCTCACCACACTACTTATGTCACAACTATCTAACACTACTAGAAAGGATCACCAAGATCCAACTACAAAACACACCATGATCACCATGATCAAGCAATTATACAAGTTTGGAATACATGGACTCGATCTATGCATTGTGAATGTAAGACATGTCACGAATGCCCTAACTAGCCTACATAACTTTGTATCTTAATGATAATGAAAGTTCTTCTCTTGCACTTTAATGGATGGATGATTGGATCACATTTTAAACAAACTTATAATAAGTTAAGTGATCAAAGGAAAGGGTTTGAAAGGAGGTTTTAGATCTAAGAAAACTTTGTGCAAAGAGGTGAGAAAATATGTGGAAACAGTCCACTATTTATAGGCAAAAAAATATTATTTGGGCGGTCCCCTTAATTATACAAGGGTGGTCCCCTTAATTAATTAAGAGGGCCGCCCATTTTTCAGACACTCCTTTTTTTGTCATTTTGTGGGGAATGTTTTTCTGGAACTTTCTAGCCGTTTCTAGGTAGAAAATTTGAATTCAAAATATTTATTTTAAATAAAACATTTCTTATAAATACAAAATGTTTTGTATATATTTTAAAAATGTTTGTCCCATTTTATAAATGTAAGGTTTGGAAAAATACAAAATTTCTTTGATTATTCAACAAATTAAAGTTTGTTTGTTCATACCTTTAGTGATTTACGTCGGGTGCAAACTTAAATTAATTGTTGAAGGAAACTTAAGACGTCGAAAGATGTTGACGAATTGATGATTTGTGATTACGAGTAACTTAAGCACTTTACGTTATGTGTTATAAGTTACATGTTAGTCATCACCAAAACATGAAGAGAATGTATAGATTAAATATCGCAATATTTCTACCAACAATCTCCCCCTTTTTGATGATGACAAAATATGTAAACTATAACTCATAGTAAAATGTATAAGTTACTTGTTTACACTTCTTCTCCCCCTTTTGTCGAAACAAAAAGGTGGACTCCAAGACGAGACTTTTACTACACTTCAACTCTTCAATCAAAGAGGCGAGCTTGCATCATCCTAAGTGAAGTCTTGATTCTATCAATCCCTTTTAAACAATGACATCCTTTGAGCATTGACTCAAGCGGATCCATGGATCAAATTAGTTGCAAACTCTTAACCTACATCAATGGTTAGTTTCGCGCAACAAAAAATATAGGGATGAAAGACACATAAAAAATGTGTAGATGTCTTAAACGGTTGCAAACGTAATGGCTTGGACATTTGCAAATGCTCCCCCTTGGTGTATGCTCCCCCTTGATTGGGGCACCAAGAAATCGAGTAACGAAAAAGTGCTACAAAACAAAGTTAGTAGAAAAATGAACATATATATAATGATGATGATAGATATATATATATATGCAAGACACTTAGTGGAGAACAAATCATGTATGTTTTAGGTATATGCACTCTAAAGTGTGGCACTAAAACCAAAAAAATGATGAATGCTTAAGACATGGAAATGTTTAGGAACCAATGATAAGATTCGACTTACACATGCTTAAGGACTAAGACTTGACCAACAAGTCTTATTTTGAGAATGACTCCTTCCAAGATGTCATATGGATAAGAAGTATTAACATATGATTATTGTGGGTTTGAATAGACTAAGGGTTGTATTGATAGATTCCTAAATCCTTAAGGTTTCTTTGTTAAGCATTATGTTTGCTTTTCATGTTTGGGGTGTTTAACGATAAACATTATTGTAATACTTTAAGTCGAACTAAATGTTGATGATAAGGATGATTGGTTGAGGAAACATAAACGAAGAAGGATGAGCGTGAATGGAAAGTGAAGGAGTTGACTATAGGTTTGTTGGCTGTTTTATTAGTTGTTAATGCTGATGAACAAAGGTGAAAATGTGAAAATGGTGGAAGAAAAATGAAAGATTCGACATTGTGATGACTAAACAACACTTGAAGGTTGAATATGTTCTTTGTGTTCTTCACTTGCTCAAAAGCGGAAATGAACAAATGAAAGACACGATATTGTGATGACTCAACAACACTCTGAAAATTGAATATATTCTTTGTGTTCTTCACTTGCTCAAAAGCGAAAATGAACAAATGAAAGATACGATATTATGATGACTCAACAACACTTTGAAGATTGAATATCTTCTTTGTGTTCTTCACTTGTTAAACACTAGAAATGATTGGATGAGGCGCATTTCATTACGAAATTCATTTGACTTTTGACAACATAGGCACACATGCTTATAAGTGTCAGGATATGAGGATGAGATGCATTTCATTACAAAATTCACTTGTGGGGAATGGTTACATGGTGAATCTTCTTGTGAAGATAACTAGGTGGATGACTCGAGGTTGATAGTAGTAAGGATGACTAGGTTTTTTATTTCACTTTAGTGATTTAGAGATGTACTAGAACTAGTGATCACTAACAGGAGTAAATAATAGTTATGAGGTTTGAGTGTATGGTAGAAGTGTATTTTGTGGTTTCTAGTGAATAAGAATCACCTATGTGAGTTCTTGAGAGTATTTGGTTAAAAGATATGTGTGAAGATGTGTGTTTTCTCTTCCTTTCTAATTCGTGCTCATCCGGACATAAATTGTGGAATAAAAAGAACAGGTTAAGAGAAATAACAACAAAAGTGATGAGGTTGACAAAGTCATGACGGATGATAGTTAGCATACGATGAACTTCATCCGCGAAGTTATGTAGCTCTTCTCGAGTATTGCGAATGTACATAGAACAATCACACGACGAGGTACGAGGTTGTCTTAAAGGTGGTAGCGGAAATGTGGACAGAAGATATTAACCATCTATATAATAATAGAGGTGTAATTAAGGTTTTTGTGAAACAAATTAGACATGAACAATGAGTGACATT
>BQNB010148580.1:0-16279 GCA_026074375.1 Tanacetum coccineum | reverse complement strand
AATGTGTTGGTTGTTTGTAGTGTATCGGTTGTGCGTCTGCGATTTAGCAGCTGTCATATTATTATCAACTGTATCGCTGTGTGTAGGTTGTTTGTAATGTGTTTTTTGTATGTTGTTGGCTACCAGAATTTTGAATGATGAAACAAATGAAGCAGTTGAAACAATAAATGAAGCAGCTGAAAAATAGGTGTCGATTCTATGACAAATGGAGAAGCTAAAACTAGTGATACATGGCAAGAAGGCGTTGGAAAAGAAATAGACAATATTGAAAAAGGTATGGGGAAGGAGAAAATTATTGCTTGTAAAACAGAAGAGCGTAAAGGTATACCACTTTTGTTTTTCATAATTAATAATTACAACATCAAAGTTAGTACGTGTCATCTAAAATTAGTATGTAAAAGATTGTAAATTACTTCATGTGTCAGCTGAACGTGTAATGAGGAAGCAAAAATTTAGGGCACTGGTTGAAAAGTTAAGAAAAAAAGGTGAAAAAGTTAAATACTGTAGTCTTTTTGATTATGTTCTAATCCAAATTGTGTGGGTTATATAATTATTATGGAGTAACGATTCCTAATTATCATGTTTCAGATGCAAAAAAGTGGTACACAAAGGGAGATTGGCTGAATTAGTAAGAAATTCAAAGAAAGAATCTGAAAAAGGTAATGCATCACTTAATTTTGATCTAAATTTGTTGGTTAAAGGGATTGTGCGCTTAGTAAGTCATTTATTGAAATTTGATCTAGATGGTTTGTATGGGATTGCCTAGTAGGCTTCTGATATTATGTGGTATACAAGGGTATGTTTGGGATTGCATAGTGCATTCAATTAGTGTGGGTCGGTTGGTAGTGACTGACATTTATGAGTTATACGTAAGTAATCAGTATGGACTGATATTTATGACTAAATCATGTAAAATGCAGGTAATAGTGTAGCGGTAAAATGGAAAATGGCGGAGAAAACGATAAAAGGCAAAATGAAAAATTTGCATGATGGAACTGAACATATCAGAGGTAAAATATTTGCTTGTTCGTAATAAATAAGTCATGTGTGTCATTTCCTAGAATGAGTTCAAAACCCATGTTTTATTCGTGTTTCATCAGATAAGCCTGAAGAAGCGTTAGATGGGGAGTCAACAGATGACGATTTTGTTGCATCCAAGAAAATTAAGATGAATAAAGTTGTTAGCATTAAGATAAAACCGAGTTCAACGACTGCTACAAACGGTAAATGTATTGCAGACCCAAAAAATAGCAACATTAAAGAGAAAGTGGCCAAGGATAAAGTTAAACGTGTAAATAGGGTACACTCACGGATTCCGCCCATCAATTTGTTTCTGGTAATGACACAACTATCTGTTAGACAAAAACAAGCAGTTAGAACATAGGATTTGGGAAACATATTGACTTTAAAATAAAGGACATCCCAACACGTCTAGCTTATTGGTTGCTAGATCATTTTGATGAAGAGGCGTGTTGTTTGAACGTTAATGGTAAGGAAATAGAAATTACCAGAGAGTTAGTCACGGATGTACTTGGTGTACCACTCAAAGACGTACACATAGATGCTCGTGATGAAACAGATTACATGAACCCTCTTACACGGGCATGGAAAGCACAGTTTCCTGCTAGTGTAAAGAGGCACTTTACAACTAAACTTGCAGAAACAATCCTGAGCAATGGAGAAGGCGGGTAGATGTTTAAGATCAACTTCCTTGTGTTGTTTTTTTCGACTATATGGGAAGCGAATAAAAACAATACAGTAAATCTGAAATTCATTCCATGCATCAGTAGCGAAGCTGACATACTTAAGATGGATTGGTGCACGTACATAATCGAGTGCCTAATTAAAAAAATAGTTAGGAATTGCAAGTACCATTTCAACGGGCCTATGATTTTATTACTAGTATGCTACTTGTTATATAGATTATTTTTTGAAACACGTATTATGCGGGATTATAATTAACAGCTGGTTTGTATCACATGTACTATATGCCAGCTCATACCCCCCATCAAATGGTGTACTTCTGATGTATTGGCTACTTTAGAAAAAGACAAGTTCCCTAATGACGATGGTGACGATCCAGCTGTGAATCAAGAATTAGAGGATGAGGGTAACTAATATTTATTACAATGCTTCTTAATTGTAGCAACTGTTAGAAATTTTTTTAGATTTAAAGGAAATTTGAATAATGTAGGCCTTGATGAAGAACATGTATGAGAAGACGATGAGTTTGGAGAATATAGGCCTGATCGTGTGCCAATGTATGTGGAGGTACATACATGATCAAGTAGTGGTTTATATAATAATATCATTGTTGTATTTCTGATTGAGAGGTTGCTAATTATGCTTTATTTGTTTTGTTGTTTAGGGTATGAAGAAATTCGTATCCGCATTTCTAGAAAAGGCTGCTGAACTGGCTGAATTGGCAGGCGATGTATTAGATGAAGGGCTTTCTTTACACCCGGATGATGTTGGTTTTTTGGAGTTAAAGGAGCTCAGAGATCAGAGGTTTGCAGCCCGTACATTCTCACAGAAACCATGCAAGTACCAAGAGCCCGCAGACCAAACATATGATAACTGCCACACACCATGGAATGGAAGAACACAACATGAAGATGTCGTTGAAGATGGAGATGAGTTACCATTCACCCAGTTGTGCATTGAGTTATCAGATAGAGTTTGCACAGAGTTTTGTAGAACAAATGAACCACAAGATGTACCGGAGTTTAAAACGCTTGACCAGCCAAAAAGGTTGAATTTCGATGATGGTGAAGAGTTAGGTCTGAATATTACACAACCACCAGCCACACAAGGGAAAGAAGTGGGAGATGGCTAAATTAGAGAACCACAAGATGTGCCGGAGTTTAAAACGCCTGACCAGCCAAAAGGGGCAAGTCCAAAGGATCGCAATACATGAAGAGGTCTTTTAAGGTTTGGGCGAGAGTATTTGTCAAATGAAAACAAGTCAATGATACATGTATGCTTGGAACCAAAACCGTTAAATATTGTGCAACCACTCATTCCCCAACGCAGGGCCAAACGACATGCCATACTAACCGAGGTATTGAGGTCGCCATATGTGGTGAGAGAAGTTTCTTTGTTGTGTGGTTTTTTCCGCATGAGAAACGAGTGGCTAATTGCTTATTTAGTGCCAGATTGACAGAAAAGTATGTCTCTGTGTAGCTTTACACTTTATTTAACATATGCATAATAGACTGCAACTAACTACATTGTGTATCGCAGTGACATTGTTTCTAGACTGATTATTGTGACGAACCAAGGTGCGTGTTGGAAACTTTGTATCCAGGCATCAAGATAGCAAGTGGAGCCATCGATATGTTTACATATGTTCTGAATGTTGCGGAGAGATCTAAGAATAAACAGACGGCACCAAGGCTTTTCTGCCACACGGCTATGTTGGTATGTTTAATATGACCGACTATATTACTGATTTTTAATTTTCAATGATGTTTAATACTACAACGTATAAATTTTATTTGAACCTTGTAACAGACAAGTGATATGTTAAAGTGGGAGCACAAAACGGCGTTGCTAAAGTTCAATGAGAACATGGAACTTGTATTGGGCAGCAGCCAGTATAAGCGCCTTGATGCTGTAGAGTTGGTAAGTATCGGTCAACAATGTAATAAAGAACATGATACACAAAACAATTAAGTAATCAACTCCATCGTGCTTTATTTTGGCAGGTATTTTTCCCAATCATATCAGGCTCTCATTTCTTTATCACTTGTATGAATCTGAAATATAATAGAGTTGAGTATCGGATAACATCTTTTCAATGGAGACAGATCCATATGCTAGATACGAATTTCCGGCTATACAGCTGGTACGCACCCAATCAAACGCGCTTAAAATATTAGAGTCCCATTAACAATATTATGTATGACAGACCCTTGCTTGATGCAATGTAACATTCCGTATTTAAGGTCACTATTTATTCCGAACTTTACTTCTATTTTTATTTTTAAGCAAAGTCATTAATTTTACGTTTACCCGATTTGGTAAGAATTTCCCGTTCTTAGCTTTAAGTGAGCCATATTTGGGAATCTATTCCGTCTTCGTGCCTTAAGTGGTTTAATATTCTCATAATATTCCCCGATGATTATAATTTACATCATTGTCATTTTCCGTTGTGTTTCGCGTGTACGTAAATTTCTTGCTTAAAACTCGCGTTTTACCTTAAAACTTACTTTCTAAATTTTTATACTTACACTATACTTTAAATTAAATACACAACAAATGAAAATCAAAAAAAATATATATATAAAAACCCTAAACCTAGACCTATGGCCGGTTTGTACACTCCCACACACAAACTCTTCATCATTTTTTTCAATTTCTATAAACCTATTCATTTCTTCTCTTCTCCCCATTCATGCAAATCTCAACAAAAAAAAGAAACTCCTCCTCCTCTCTTCTCCTTGTTGCTGCCGTACACCCTTCTCCCACCACCACCACTCTCACAAAATTTCTCTACTCCTTTTAGGCATCACAACATCATCCTAAAACCCCTTGCAAAGTTTGGTAAACTTTCTTGAAATTTTGAAGAAGTTCTTGAAGTTTTAATGGAAGATTGTAATCAAGACTAGGTTGGATCTTGGACTCTTGCTATTTAGGGTGTATTGAACCCTTGTGAGTCAAGATTGTGGGTGTTGGAGTAGGTCTAACTCAGCCCCAAACAAGAAAGAAGCATTTGTTGGTTTTGATTTTCTTGTTTAAATCATTTCTAGTAAGGTTATTTCTTAATCTTTAATTTTTCTTTTGATTTTGATTCATAAAAACGAATGTTTGATTCTGGAAATGCATGTTTATATGATGATAAGTTGTGTTTAAGAGCTTGGTATGACATTGCATGTGATTGGTTAGAGTTAGGATTGATGTTTGGATAGGTTTTAGAGTAAATATTTGGGACTGTTTTGAAACAGTAGCAAAAACGTGTTATAGCAGAAATATTTTGGCTTGGAGCCTATGATTAAATTACATGTCTGGAAAGATATATATCTTGGCATCATAGGATAGTTGGATGCTCAACCAACTCCTTGGGATGAGGGAGATATGGTCAAAATAAGAAAATAGGTCAAATCTGGACCTATGATTAGAAAACGAGTTAAACTTCAAGTTTTTGCAATAAAAGGTTAGGTTTTAAAGATTGGGTCAGTGGTATACATTTTAAGGAAGCTATAGCTTTTGGCATCACCTTTATTTCTATCATGGTTTAGGAATTATGGCCATTTCCGTAAAGGGTAAAATTTTTGAAAATTTTCTGTTTTGGGTAACCAGGGGTAAAATAGTTTCTCACATAGTTATGAAACTTTGTAGCTTATGAGTCTTACATTTTTGGAAACTAGACACAAAGAGCTTTCCAGGAGTGAAAGCCTCACATTTAGAACATTTGTGAGCTAGGAGATATGAGTCCATGAAGTCGAGTTAAAATCAGAAACTGAGTTTTTACGTCTAGTCTCAAAATTTAAAAACGTATAGTACACTTTGATAAAATAAGAATTAAAAGCCGAAACTTAGTAGGTGTTTATTTACCTATAAGACCAGATCACAAGTCATTTTGGGATTAAAAAGGATTTGGGGAAGTTCTAGTGGAATGCCATGCTTATCTCGGAAACACATCTCATGATCACTTGTTTAATTTTTACGTATTGTTTCTTTCTACGTACTAAGTCGCGTCACGTCTTTTAGGAGGTGCTTAGGAGTACTTCCCGCTCGTTCGAGACTCGTCATACTTCTGATCTAATTGTTCTCACGGTGAGTTCATAGCCTCGCCTTTCTACTTATAAATGTTTTTATAAACCCCGCGAGGGAGATACATGCTAGTTTTATAAATTGAACACAAGTGATTTTCGGTATGCTGGTCCCGATTGTGAACTAATTGCATAAGTACCTATTGCAGAAAGGCCCCTAATTTCATGCACTGTTAATTACCTATGATGGGTGAGCGCTAGTACATTAAGTAGATCTATTGGGCCGTGACTGCCCTGTCTGGGGTTGTGACATCCATGGCGCGATCACCCCTAAAGGACATTTTGTATTGAGAATTTCTTTAGGTATATTGCAATATTACCTAGTTGTGGGGCATTGGTTACATATTTATAATATGTTGGTTAATGTTTCAGTGGCATGAGCTTAATGCATTAGTGATTAAAACTTGTTTGATCCACAAGTTTTTGATGATTAAAAATACTTGTGTTTACTCTTTATTTCATATAAACTCTATGGATTCACTCAACGTTTTTGTTGACTTTTTAGCATGTTTTATCTCAGGTAATCAAGGTTGATGGCTTGGAGTGGCGAATGGAGTTTAGCGCGAAATGTTTTGACTAAACTTGTTTTGGTTCCATTCATTAAAAACACTTTGTGTTATGGTTTTAAAAATTATGTTATGTTGTTGTATGGTGACGATCTTGTGGACAAATTTTCGACTCTGATCTTTCATAAATGGGACAATGTTATGTTTTAAACGTCTCTTTTCAGCCGTTCTTTATATTCTTATGTTGTTGTACTATGACTTAACACCCAAACTATTGGTTCCGCTGCGAAATGAATATGGGGGTGTTAAAGATTGGTATCAAGAGCTTAAGGTTACAGAGAACTAGGTTGTTTTTTTCAAAAACCTAAACTATAACTTTCTTTTTTTTTTTGCGCGCTAAGACTCCTCGTGGCCCTCGTCCAAGTCAAGCTTATGATTGCTATTTAAGTACTTATGCATGTTTCGGGTGCATTGCTATTAAAATATTTATATGATAAATATTATGATATATTAAGATATATATCGATTATTATGCTTATTCAAAAAGCATTGAAAAATTATTTGCTTTAATTACATAAAAATGTAATTCATATACATAACAAATATTATCATTCATATTTGGTTTATTATCGATCATCACGTTCGTGCATAGAGCATCGTCATGCAATTGCATATTTGCATAAGTTATTATTCATATAATATTTTTTTATAGTGACCTTATGTAATTATTTTTGCATGATTTACAGATTATCATGGCAAACCTACCTCCTCCTAATCATGTTGCGGATCTTCCCGAAGATGATCTAGAAGAGCAACCTGAGCTCGCGCCCGAGCCCGACCATTTAAATGATTTAAACTTTACCAAATTCCTCAACCAGAGGGTAACATGAATGAATGGATACTCGAAGATAATGAATAAGAAGAAGATGAAGAAGATCCAGAGATGGAAGAAGAAATGAAGGAAGAAAATGATGATGATGATGATGATGCTGAGGTCATCAACCCTTATGAGGAGGCTAGTCCCCTCAACCTACTACCACCAGATTCAGACACCGAGTCCAAAGATATGGCAGTTGCTCCTACTCCTGATGATCATGAGCAGGAGGCTGAGGCTAATACTGTTGGTACCATCACTAGGGTACCATATTCTGTGCGCCCATTCTCGGGTACCGTCTATATGGGTAGTGGACCTTCTCGGCAGGTTTTTGCTCCTGGCCCTACAGGAAGGGATGTCAACACTCTACATCGCCAGGTCAAGGGGCTTACTCAACAAATGTTTGATCGGGCTAACACTGAACACTCAACCCTAAAAAGGCTTAGTGTGATGGATAAATATTTGGTAGAATTCGACACTAATTTAAGAAGTGAAATTAAGGGTCAACATGCACTCAGGCGGAGTGTGTGTACGTTGGAAGATCAAGTTCGAGAGTTAGTGAAGGGAGACTGAGAAGAAAATAAGAAATTGAAGATGATGTTAGAATCTACTCAAAGGGATTTTGATCGCTTGTCATGGCACCACCATAATCTGAGACAGTGGTCCTTTGAGGTTCAGTGGAACATACACCCGTTCAGACATTATCATGAAAGACCATATGTCACACCTAATGCTCCAGTAGCTCCTGTTGATCGTGCTAACCCTGATGATCCTTCTCCCCGTCCTACTTGTCGTCCCCGACGCGATGATCCCTATGTCATGGTTAGAGATGCTGCCGCTAGAGATGAGGGTGATGATGCTGCTACTACTAGTGACCCACAGCCGTCACAGCTACCTGGATCCCCACATTATCATATGTAATGTAGGATCATTGTAGTCTCTTTATTTTGCTATGACTAAATCGAGCATGTCGGTTTATAGACTTGGTACTTATGATTGCAATGACTTTAATCATGTTTTTGTAAAATAATGCAACCTTGTACTATCTTTTGTGATGGACGAAAAAATTACTATCCTTGATTATCTATATGATGTGTTGTGATCTCTTTTGGGCTTTGATTGTTTATACATGTGTGGTTATTCTATTGTCTTGGAATTGATTGCTTATACATGTTATGGTTATACCATTGTATGAATACTCATTGAGTTTTCTTCATGATATGACAGAATCATGCCGCTAAGAGCAATGACCCAAGCCGCCATTGAGAAGCTTGTCTCTGATAGGGTGGCTGCAGTACTTGCTCAAGATCGTGCTACAAGAGGAAACACAAATGGAGCCGGCAGACCTGGCGGTAATATCAGGGGAAATGCTAGAGGCCAAGGTGGGGCACCACCTGCTCGTGAATGTACATACTCAAGTTTCATGAAATGTAACCGTACTAGTTTCCACGGTAACGAAGGTGCTGTTGAGTTATGTTGTTGGTTCGAGAAAACAGAAAGTGTTTTCAGCATCAGCGAATGTGCAGAGAGAAACAAGGTAAAGTTTGCTGCGGCTACACTTCAGGGTTGAGCACTGTCATGGTGGAACTCTCAAGTTGCCACCTTGGGGCTTGAGGTGGTGAATGCAAAGTCTTGGAATGATATGAAAATAATGATGAGAGAAGAATTTTTTCCGCCAGAAGAGATACAAAGAATGGAAATTGAACTGTAGAACTTGAGGGTGAAAGATTCCAATATATATGCTTACACCCAAAGGTTTAATGAATTGGTCCTGCTATGCCTAGAAATGGTTCCGAGCAAAAAGAAGAAAGTGGAGGCATACCTACGTGGCTTGCCTGAAAACATTAAAGGAGAAACAACTTCTTCCAGACCCGTTGTTCTTAATGAGGCAGTCCGAATGGCTTATACCCTAATGGAACAGAAGTTACAAGCCAAAGCTAAAAGAATTGCTGAGAGCAACAAGAGAAAGTGGGAGAGCAACAACAATCAGGGTGGCAACAACAACAACAACCGGAGAAATTACCGGAACAACAACCGCCACAACCATAACAACAATCAAAGACATGGGAATGCTAGGGCTCTGACCACTACTCAAAATGCGAGAGCAAACCAAACTAGGGTTGCTTCCAAATGTAACCATTGTGGGCTATGTCATTTTGATCAGTGCTCACCAAAGTGCAACAATTGTGGAAAATAGGACATAAGAAAAAGGACTACAAAAGCAAGAATGTAGCTTCTGGTACCAATGCTCGATCAGCTGTAGTTTGTTATGAATGTGGTGAGAGAGGCCACAAGAGCAATGCATGCCCAAAGAAAGCTGATCGACAAGGTGGAAACGTGCAAGGTCAAGCGTATGTCGTCCGTGATGCCGAGCACAACCAGGGCCCGAATGTCGTGACTGGTACGTTCTTATTTATTAATCGTTATGCTACAATACTGTTTGATCTGAGAACGGATAAAAGTTTTATGGATGTTAGATTTAGCCATTTACTAGATATTAAACCAGCCAAATTAAATACTAGTTACGAAGTCGAACTAGCCGACGGAAAAGTGGTATGCACCAACACTGTTCTGAAGGGTTGTACTCTGAATTTACTTGACCACTTATTTGACATTGATCTCATGCCAATAGAGTTGGGTACGTTCGATGTAATAATTGGAATGGATTGGTTGGTAGAACGCGATGCCGTCATCGTGTGTGGTAAAAAGGAGGTACATGTGCCTTACAAGAACAAGACGTTAGTTGTTAAGGGTGATAGTGGTGCATCACGATTAAAAGTGATATCCTGCATTAAAGCAAGAAAATACATAGAAAGGGGATCCCAGTTGTTCTTAGCTCAAGTGACAGAGAAAGAACCGTCAAAGAAACAGTTGCAAGACGTGCCAGTGATTCGTAACTTTCCTGAGGTGTTTCCTGATGATTTTCCAGGACTCCCACCACCTCGACAAGTTGAATTTAGAATTGAGCTTGTGCCCGGAGCCGCACCTGTCGCGCGTGCACCATACCGTTTGGCACCGTCTGAATTGAAAGAATTGTCAGACCAATTGAAGGAATTACTAGAGAAAGGGTTTATTCGCCCGAGCTCTTCACCTTGGGGAGCTCCAGTGTTGTTCGTTAAGAAGAAGGACGGATCATTCCGTATGTGCATCGATTATCGCGAGCTAAATAAGTTGACCGTCAAGAATCGGTATCCACTCCCGAGGATTAATGACCTGTTTGATCAACTTCAAGGTTCCAGTATATACTCAAAGATCGATCTGTGGTCTGGCTATCACCAACTCCGAATTAGAGAAGAAGATATCCCCATTACAGCTTTTCGGACTAGATACGGTCACTACGAATTTCAAGTAATGTCGTTTGGTCTAACCAACGCTCCTACGGTATTCATGGATTTAATGAATCAAGTGTGCAAGCCATACCTTGATAAATTTATGATCGTATTCATTGATGACATACTTATCTACTCCAAGAATAAAGAAGAGCACGAAAAACATTTGAAGACCATTTTGGAGTTACTCAAGAAAAAGAAATTGTATGCCAAATTCTCGAAGTGCGATTTCTGGCTTGAGTCGGTACAATTTCTCGGTCACGTGATCAACAATAAAGGTGTTCACGTGGATCCTGCGAAGGTTGAGGCTATCCAAAATTGGTCTGCACCGACAACACCGACATAAGTAAGATAATTTTTGGGTTTAGCCGGATATTATCGAAGATTCATCGAAGGTTTTTTGTTAATTTCCAAGCCTCTAACTAAATTGACCTAGAAGAACAAAAAGTATGAATGGGGTACGGAAGAAGATAAAGCATTCCAGACCTTAAACCAGAAGTTATGCTCAGTTCCTATCCTAGCTTTGCCTGAGGGAGCTGAGAACTTCGTTGTATACTATGATGCATCGCACAAGGGTTATGAAGTTGTCCTGATGCAGAGGGAAAAGGTGATTGCGTATGCCTCTCGACAACTGAAGAAGCATGAGGAAAACTACATGACCCATGATTTAGAACTGGGTGCTGTAGTGTTTGCACTTAGACTCTGGAGACATTATTTGTATGGTACTAAGTGTACTGTGTACACAGATCATAAGAGTCTACAGTACATTCTGGATCAAAAGGAACTCAACATGAGACAGCGGCGATGGATTGAACTTTTGAGTGACTATGATTGTGAAATCCGTTACCATCC
This sequence comes from Tanacetum coccineum, assembly GCA_026074375.1. NCBI lineage: Eukaryota > Viridiplantae > Streptophyta > Magnoliopsida > Asterales > Asteraceae > Tanacetum > Tanacetum coccineum. The sequence goes on along the minus strand of BQNB010148580.1, from coordinate 4,944 downwards.
TGGTAAGGCCAACGTAGTGGCCGACGCCCTGAGTCGAAAGGACAGAGAACCAATAAGGGTTAGATCTTTGGTAATGACGGTACACACCAATTTACTCGAGAGAATACTCAATGCTCAGACTGAGGCGATGAAAGAGGAAAACGTGAAAGCTGAAAATCTTGGAAGGCTGATCAAGCCGATATTTGAGACCCGTTCTGATGGAACCCAATGCTTTGAAGGGCGAATTTGGTTACCGTTGTTTGGGGGATTACGGGATTTGATCATGCATGAATCGCACAAATCTAAATATTCCATTCACCCGGGGTCAGACAAGATGTACCAAGACTTAAAGAAGCTCTATTGGTGGCCGAACATGAAAGCTGAGATCGCCACCTATGTCAGTAAATGTCTGACCTGTGCCAAGGTAAAGGCTGAGCACCAAAAGCCATCCGGTCTACTCCAACAACCTGAAATCCCAGAGTGGAAGTGGGAGAAAATAACCATGGATTTCGTCTCAGGACTTCCAAGAACGCCAAGTGGTTATGACTCCATCTGGGTTATTGTTGAAGAATTTTCCAACTCCATTTTCCCTAGATCAAAGTTTCTCAAAGCACAAGCTCTGATACCACTTGTTGATCCTACGCCTTGATCGATTCTTTATTTAGTAAAGAGTTTGTTACCTTGGAAGAATCCAAAATAACAAAGATTGAGACTTTGTATGTATACCAAAGTGTATGCGGAATCTACACTTTGATACTCTAGAGATATGATTAATGGAACAGTAATAACCAAGCAAACAAAGAATAATAAACAAACTGCTTTAATATTATTAGAATAATACGAGTACTCTTCAAGTACTGGGGTTACAAACCTTGAAGCTATTACAAATTGATCTCTAATTTCTATGAAAAGTATCTAAAAATATATCTTGAATCTATATTTAATACTAAACTTAGGATCTTCTTTTATAGAACACAAGAAGTCCTTTACAAAGATATCTGCCTATCCTTTAGGATCAGTTATAATTCAAAACTAAACATCCTGAAATAATCTCCATGCATCCGTATCTTCAGTTCAACAGTTTTGACCATCAGCAGTATTAACTCTTTTGTCTAGCAGTAGTAACTAAGACTGGCAGTACTAAGTTTGTACTGGCAGTACTAATTCCATTAGTACTGTTGGCAGTATTAAGTCCAATGAAGATTTATTCCTAACATAAGTGTTGTGAATTGTTATCTTTCATTTTATTTTGTTGGTTTGCGTATGTAAATACTATTTTTAGTCTCATCCATATACCATTCTCTTGAACTATAGAAGAGGACGAGAGAGTCGGGATGAAGCTTGCGAAAGTTTATATGGAGCAACCTCGCATACAAAGAAGAAGAAGGAAAATATGCATCACATCACTTGATGTGTCGAATTTGAATGATGCGCCGAATTTGAAGGCTCAAGATGAATCTCCATGAAACTAAAGGAAAAATGTGCCGCATCATAGTAGGAAATATGGCACATCACTTACTGATGCGCCATAATTGGGTGTTTCGCATGAAGTCTAGTTGTTTTTTTATGTTCTCATCATTTAGGCATATTTAAGGATTTGTTTTCGACTTTTCCTAATCTAATTAATTTAATTATGTTCATTATCATTGCAATACATCTTTTTATCGATTAATAAAGTGTCTTTTTTAGACTTTACTCTTCCTAGGGCTTTATAAATGGAGGTTTCGTCCTCGTTTATCAACCTTTGGATTAGGTCTTATTAAATTTGCTTTTCGTGTCCCGCGTGAGTTTAGAGCTTGTTGGTGCGTTGATCGTAAATGGTGAAAAAGATCAAAAAATCACATATTGTTGGTAGCGTATGGATTAAAGAACACATGGATCATGATTTTCTCAAAATCATATCCATATTTGACATGATTTCCTTTATCTATCAAAGACTTTGTGACATGTTCAGAGGGAGGTAACAACCATGAAAATCACGAGGGTGACAAACATGAAGGAAGTGTTGGAAATTTAGTTAAATTATGGGTCAGTTCATATCGGGTAATGGGGCTGGAGGTGCGGAGTGCACACCCATAGGTCACTAAACACCTTGACTCTGATAGTGGTATAGTGAATTCAAGTCGCTGATGAAGTTCAGTGAGTTCACCCTTCAGTAAGTGTAACTCTAAACTGAATAGTATTCATCATGCTCAGCTTCATACTCTCTGAGTAGTAAGTTGAAGGACCTCATCAGGGAGTAACTCATCAGAGGATGTATCCTCAGTGGGTTATCTCAGTATTGAGTCTTTTTAGTCTGAACACTTCAGTTTGTATAGTGAGCTAGCTAATGAGTGTTCAGGTCACTGAAGGAATGACTTAGCTGGAATGAATTCAACTAACTTGTAATGGCTTTGAGCTATTCAACGACAGTTATAACTGCATTTAATGACCACATTTAATGGGTCGTGTAATCACTAATTCCTATAATTATGGAGGAGATTATGATGAAATTAATGTGTCGATTAATTATCATAATTCCATTATTTGGGCTTTGAGTTTCTTATAAATAGGAGATCATAACTTGCATAGAAAAGATACAGAAAACCAAAACACTTAGAAGCGAAGGATTCTTGATTTGTGCCTAAAACAATGAACAATAACCTAAAACATATATATGAGACGAAATCTAATATATATTGAACACACACATTTTGAATGAACATCGCTACTAGACGTTTCATAAGTTTTTCCAAAATGTTTGATCCGCCACTGATATAGCAAACGGGCACTTATTTGATCTAGTGTTCGTTTAAAAGAACTCAACATTAATTCGATAAACTTTGCTAATAAGGATCTTTATTAGATGTTCCACACGTCATACCGATTTATAGATGATTCCCGATGTTTAATTGATTATTCTAAAGCTCCTTATTCGGAGTATTAGGACCCTTAAGAGGAATAGTACACAACTTATTAATGCCGCAACGTCCCTCTGGTTCTGGTATGCCGCGTTCTAAAAGCATGTATCCTTTATCTCCCCATTTGGCACTCCAAGAGTTTTTTACGATCCAGTACTTCACTCCTTCGGGAGTCTCATCATATCCTACAAGTGTTACAGCATGTCCACAGTGATGTCCACATTGTCCTGTGTAAACTCCCTGATATGGAAGAAATGAGTGAGAGACTAATTAGATGGTTAATTTGTTCTTGTTTGTTGCAATTTAATTAGGGTTTTTTTTATGTTACCGATTTATATAGCCCGAAATCACCAGTAGCATCCATAGCACATGAGACAGGTTGATGTGCAACAGCTTTCAACATTGCTTCCTCGGTTCCATCCAACATTTCACCCCCGTCAAGAGTTACCGAGTGGTGGCCAAACTTCATTCAAATACAAAAGTAACAATCGTGTAATACGCATGGCTTATTTGGTTTATTCAATAAACAATACAATGCCAAGTCTTGTACCTTTTTTGCACAACACACTTCTCTTTTACCGACGTAAGGGTAACTTTCGTCTGAAGCTAGACCTCCATGCTCTTTAATGAATTTGAACGCAGGTTCCATGAACCCTCCATTACATCCTTTGTTTTTTTCAATATCGCAGTCGACAAGCTGTTGCTCTGATAATGTTAGTAGCTTTCCGGTTCTAATCGCATTTATTCCTTCGACTGCAGCCACTGCCGAAAAAGCCCAACAACTTCCTATAGTATCGAAAAAGGAAACTGTTAGCTCAAAGATCAAATGGTTCAGACACGAAATTATATGATTTAAAAGTCTCTTAAAGGGTGTTTAGTTGGAGGGTATGAGAATGAAGGAATGACTTTCATTCCCAATGTAATTGTTTGGTTTTTGGGTTTAATCTTTCAAAATGGAATAAAACCTATAAATGTAAGCATAATCTATACCCATCAAGAGTGGTGGGTTTCCAAACCCATTACCATTCCTATACCAATAGTGATTACATTCTACAAATTAACCAAACACACCCTCAAATTTTTTTTGAGGGAAAAAATTATACATCTTGTAAAAAATATTTTTTTGGAACTCAGATTATTATTAACGATTTTGTACGTGAGATACACGATAAAGAGTGCTTATAATGCAACAAAAAATTTGATGCTTAAAAAATCATATGAAGATAATTACCAAAATACTTATACAGATAAATATAATATATGTTAAATGCTAAAGCATATATGATGGTTTTGTTAAGACCGGGAAAAAAATATTGAGAAGGGAGTTACCACATGCGTCCTGTGCCTTAACACTGGTGACAGCATTTTCTTTCCTCCAATCAACCCTGATTGGGAGAGACTTGACATCTCCATAAGTGGATTTACTCTTGTTGCAATTAGAAGGTCCTTGGAGCGCTACATAATGAGAAATCTTTGAGTTTGCATATGTGTTTGCAAACTCGTAGGTAGTCAAGTTAGCAAAACGGTTCAACTCCAATTTATATGGTCTGTTCAGCTTGTTTGTTTGATGAACATGTAGCGCATTGGTTTTGAACACATTGAACCGCTCGGTGCTTCTATCCTCCACATGGTGATGGCCCCTCCATCTATCATACATCCCCATCAAACCCTCTTCCGATTCAAGTTCTTTCTCATGGAAATGAAAGCTTTCCACAAAGCTTAAAATCAATAACAAAGAAAGTGAACGTATGATAAATGTGTTGATTTCCATTTTTGGGAGCTTGGCGAATTTGTTTATTTAGAAGAAAATAATGTTACTATGGACTGCATGTGAGATTATTTAACGAAAGACGTACACTTATGGGCATGAAAACACACTCAATCAACTATGGATATTTATAACATTGTTTTTTTTGGGATGATGAAGACAAATATATATCTTTTTTCATATCTATTTTGGGAAAAATTAGACCTAGTCAAGAGTATTATAAATGGTTATGTGAATGTAGTGATGCATGTTGTTCGCTTTTCAGTCGGAGAATTAATGATGAGAATTATTTTGAAA
>BQNB010148579.1:0-14079 GCA_026074375.1 Tanacetum coccineum | reverse complement strand
TTTCAAGCAATACTAGACAAAACGCAGAGGTTAAGACATATTAGGTAGAGAAAAACGCAAGACACAAAACCCAATTAGTTAACAAAACGCAATTAAACACAAGTCGCAGACATCTCCCAAGCAAAACGCAATTCATCAAAACACAGTGAATATTTTATTAAAAATAACCAAAACGCAATCTATTCAAAACGCATGAGACAAGTCGCAACAAGCAAAACGCAGTAGGACAAAACGCAATGAATATTTTATAAAAAATAATCAAAACGCAGACATTTCAAAACGCAAGATACAAGTCACAGTCAGACAAAACGCAATCCGTCAAAATGCAAGGTATATTATATTCAAAATATACAAAACGCAATCATTAAAAAAATTTCGAAATAGGGGTTTTAATACTTTAATATTTTAATGGTCTTCAAAGCAAAATGCAATGACTTGCGTTTTGACCTGTTTAACAATTAATAAGCAAAACGCAACATGGAATCTCAGAACAAAACGCAATCAAGAAAATACATATACAAACCGCAACCAAGAACCCCTAACAAAACGCAACCAAGAACACTCATATTCCCAGATTTCAACTTACAAATCAAGGTATCCAAGGCATAACCAGATCAATATATACATTCTATTCTACTCACTAACTAAGTTATCATCAACAAAAGGTCACCACAAACATCATACGCTCATGTTTTTGACTCAACAAGTCAAACAGTATGCGAAAATCACAAGGACCATAAATTAGCTATTGGGGAAGCAATTAAAACATCAACGAAGCATCATGTATGTAATCTAATGCTAACCTAGCAAACAAACTACATATTCAAACACTAACCTAGACTTGGATGATGATTTTGCACGAACACCTTACCAAAAATACGATTTAATGAGTTTCAGGCCATGAATTTAGAGATAAAGCATATTTAGATGCTAACGAACCATAACCAAGCATTACCTAAACGAGAAATCACACAGATGGCCACGAATCAAGCAAATCGCAATAGGTTGAGTCTTGGGTTGAGAGAAAAAAAATAAAATGGTTTGATTGGATTTGGGATAATTGACCAAGTCAAAACGCAATGACTTTTTATACTTAATTACATCTTTCAGCTTATGGCAGATTTGGCCCCTCACTTTCTACATTCTTTTCCATTTAAGATAAGAGTATTACTAAGGGATTATTTGAGATGCATAAATGGCACAAATGGTCCTTAATATTTTATGAGTGTAGGAAACAAATAGTAAATAGCACATAAGACCCTATACTTGCATATTACTGACAAAATTTGGCCATTTAGAGTTAACACAGGTTTAACTCCCCCTTAAAATGTAACCCCGTTAAATACAAAACCTTTTTCAATTATTTATACTATGTATAAAAGATGCCCGTTAGATGTCATAAATTTTGAAAAAAAAATACTCTCCCCCTCAATCAATGACTTGTTTTCTACCGAAAGAGCTGTAGTCGTTGATTGAGTATCAAATTTATGAAGACACAAGTCCGATTGATTTTCCAACAACATTAAACCACCATGTGAAATTCAAATAATTTTTTGAAGAATCATAGACGGAAAATTATATGGATAGATAGAAGACTTCTCTTCCGTATCAGGAAATAATGCACTAAAGCGTACATTTGATCGAGTTGCATGGATATAAAGTAATCCATGCCCGAGAGAACTTAATCACCCATTGTCAGTAACAGCCGTCTTTTTGGCGACATGCTTTCCTCAATTTGAAAAACGGGTTGCAGTCTGAAATAACTGCAAGCCTTAAAGACATGTTTTGAAAAGTTAGAACTTCCGTTCGAGCTTCATTTAAAGACCCGTGTCATTATTTAACTACATTTCTAGGACCATAAATGTTATCGATAAATGGAAGATAAGCCATTAATCAAGTTTCTATTGCAATAAGCTCATGACACCGAAGCCTTGACGTTAACACATATCTTGTATGTAATTCTTGTTGCCCCATAACTAGGTATTATTTCCTTCAAATCCTACTCTAAATACAAATTTGCCCTTGTGACTGGGGCTCGAAAGATTCGATTCATACCCCCGGACATGGCTGTCAAACCTAATAGATCTATTTACTTGTACTAGCGCTTACCCATTATAGGTAATTAATAGTTCATGATGTGGGGTCTTTTGGCAATAGCTACTTATGCAATTAATCTCATATTCGGGTCCAGCATACCATAAAGTTTCTTGTGCTCAGTTTATAAAACAAGCATGTATCTCCCTCGCGGGGTTTTATAAATACAGTTTAAAAGTTGAAAGGCGAGGCTATGAACTCACCGTAAGAACAATTAGATCAGAAGTATTATGAGTCTTTTTTTTGAAGTGAGCGGGAAGTACTCCTAGGCACCTCCTAAAAATACTTGACTATATTTAGTACTGAGAAAATAACAATACGTAAAAATTAAGCATGTGATCATGAGATGTGTTTCCAAGATAAGCACGGCATTTCACTAGGACTTCCCCAAGTCCTTTTTAATCCCAAATTGACTTGTGACCTGGTCTTATAGGCAAATGAACATCTACCAAGTTTCGGCTTCTAACTTTTATTTTATTGCGGTGTACTATACGTTTTTAAGTTTTTGGACTAGACGTAAAAACTCGATTTCTGATTTTAACTTGACTTCGTTGACTCATATCTCCTAGCTCACAAATGTTCTATGGGTGAGGCTTACACCCATGGAAAGCTATTTGTGTCTAGTTTCCAGAATGTAAAGTCACATATTTACAAGGTTTTCGTAACATGTGAAAAGACCATTTTACCCCTGTTGTCCAAAACAGAAAGTTTAAGCAAAAATTTACCTTTACTGAAAATGGCCCAAAATCTCAAACCCAGATAGTAATAAGGTGAGGTCACAGGCTATGGTTCACTTATGATGTCCTAGTACTGACCCAATCAAAAGATCTATTATTTTTTATTGCAAAAATTTTGGAGTTTAACATGTATTCCAATCATAAGTCCAGATTTTGACCTATTTCTTGTTTTGGCATGAACTCACTCATCCAAAGGAGTTGGTGAGCATCCAAACTAACCAAAGATGCTAAGACATGTATCTTTCCAGTCATATAATTTAATCATAGTCTCCACTCAAATATGTTTAGAAAATTACACGTTTGCTACTGTTTTCAAAACAGTCCCATTATTTCAACTTATAAACCTTTGTAAACCATCATTTTTTAATCACTAAGACTAACCCAATCCATAACTAAAGAAAACACACTCAAGAACATAATCACATGCATATATTCAGAATTAAACATCCATGTTCTATGGAGTTAAAATTAAGAATACAAGAAAAAAAAGATAAGACAATAAAGAAAGTTTAGGGCTAAAAATGAAAGATTAAGGCTAGTGAATCAAAACAAGAACACCCTTCTCTTGTGTGGGCTGATTCAAACCAAAGAACACAAGGTTAACAAGCTTCTAACCCTCCTCTAAAAATGGTAATACTCTTCCAACAAAACCTCAATCAAAAAGCTTCAAGAAAACCCAAGAAAAACAAGCCCTAACTTCTTTAAATCTTCAAGAAATTGCACCAAAATTGCAGAGGCCTTAGGATGTGTTGTGAGCCCTAAAAGAGTAGAAAAATTTTGAAAGATGGTGTGGGAGATGAGGCTAATTTTGGCAGCAATGGGGCAAAGAAAGGGAGAGAAATTTTGAAGTTGGATGGTTTTTAGATTTGCATGGTATGGAAAATGGAGAATGATAATTGTGTTTTATAGAAAAATGAAAAGTGGAGTGGAGTGTGGTAAAGGGTAACCGGCCTAGGGCCTTGTTTTGTGAAAAATTTTTATTTTTATTTTATTTTTAGTATGTGTATAATTTTAATTAAAAGTGTGTAAGGTTAATTAAGAAAAAGGTAAGGTTTTAGGTAAAAACGCGAGTTTTAGTAAGAATTTACGTAAACGCGAATCACAACGGAAAATGAAAATGAGGAAAATTATAATCATCGAGGGATATTATGAGAATATTAAATCACTTAAGATGCGAAGACGGAATAGATTTCTAAATACGGCTCACGCAAAGCTAAGAACGAGAAAATCTTACTAATATCGGGTAACGTAAAATTATAACGTCTGCTAAAAATGAAAATAGAAAGCTCGGAGTAAATAGTGACCTTAAATACGGAATGTTACATCCTCCCCTCCTTAAGGGAGCGCCGTCCCGGTGCTCGATTCCTCAATCTTGTCTTCTTATTACTCGAGAAAAGATGCGGGTAATTTCTTTTGAAGAAATCTTCTCTCTCCCAAGTATATTCCGGACCTCGTCTGGAATTCCATCGTACTTTGACAATAGGAATTCGACTTTGCTTGAGCTGCTTCACTTCGCGGTCCATGATTTCTACTGGTTCCTCGATAAAGTGCAATTTGTCGTCAAGTTGGATCTCTTCAAGAGGGATAACCAAGTTTTCATCCGCTAGACATTTCTTGAGATTCGAAACATGGAAGGTGTTATGAATTCCACGGAGTTTATCAAGAAGTTCCAACTTGTATGCCACTGGACCAATTATTTCTATGATTTTGAATGGCCCAATGTACCGTGGACTCATCTTACCACGTTTCCCAAAGCGAATTACGCCCTTCCAAGGCGATACCTTTAACATGACCATGTCACCCACTTGAAATTCCATCGGTTTGCGTCTAACATCCGCATAACTTTTCTGACGGGCATCGAGCAGTCAGACACACCGATTTTTTAATCTGCACAATCTTCTCAGTTGTCTCCTGTATCATTTCTGGACATGTGAGTTGGCTATCTCCAACCTCACTCCAGCAAACTGGCGATCTACATTTTCGCCCATATAAAGCTTCAAATGGTGCAGCCTTAATGCTCGCATGATAACTGTTATTGTAGGAGAATTCGACTAATGGCAAATGTCGATCCCAACTACTACCAAAATCAATTACGCATGCTCGCAACATGTCCTCCAGCGTCTGAATAGTTCTCTCGCTTTGACCATCATCTCCAGGGTGATAAGCAGTGCACATATCCAGTTGGGTTCCCAATCGCTGTCTTTCAGTGAATTCCAAAATCTTGATGATAAACAAACTGTCTCTAATCCGAGCAAATGATGTAGGCACGCCATGCTTACATACAATTTCTTTTAAGTATAATTGGGCGAGTTTCTCTATGCTGTCAGTCTTCTTCATTGGTAAGAAATGAGCAGATTTGGTTAATCGGTCAACAATAACCCAAATGGAGTCATAACCACTTGGCGTTCTTGGAAGTCCTGAGACGAAATCTATGGTTATTTTCTCCCACTCCACTCTGGGATTTCAGGTGTTTGAAGTAGACCGGATGGCTTTTTGGTGTCAGCTTTACCTTGGCACAAGTCAGACATTTACTGACATAGGTGGCGATCTCGGCTTCATGTTACGGCCACCAGTAGCTTCGTTAATCTTTATACATCTTGTCGACCCTTATGAATGGAATATTTAGATTTGTGCGATTCATGCATGATCAAATCCCGTAATCCTCCAAACAACGGTAACCAAATTCGCCCTTCAAAGCATGTTTTCATCAGAACGGTCCTCCAATAATAGGAATAATCACCTTCCAAGATTTTCAGCTTTTACGTTTTCCTCTTTCATTGCATCAGTCTGAGCATTGAGTATTCTCTCAGGTAAATTGGTGTGTACCGTCATTACCAAAGATCTAACCCTTATTGGTTCTCTGTCCTTTCGACTCAGGGCGTCGGCTTACTAGATGGTAACGAATTTCGCAATCATATCACTCAAAAGTCAATCCATCGCGCTGTCTCATGTTGAGTTCTATTTGTGAACCAGGATATACCTGTACACTCTTATGATCTATGTACACAGTACACTTAGTAAACCAAACAAATAATGGTTCTCCAGAGGTCCAAAGTGCAAAACACTACAGCCCCAGTTCTAAATCATGGGTCGAGTGTAGATATTCCTCATGTTTCTTCAGTTTGTCGAGATCCAATGCTAACACCTTATCCTCTGCATCAGAACATCTCCAAAACTTTGTGCGACCATCGCATATACAACGAAGGTTTTTAGATCCCTCAGGCACGCTAGGATAGTGACGAAAAATAACTTCAGCATCAAAGTTGGAATGCCACATCTTCTTCCAGTACCCCGTACATACTTTTTGTTCTTCTCGGTCAATTTAGTTAGAGCTGGAAAATTAACGAAAACCCTTCGATGAATCTTCGGTAATATCCGGCTAAACCTCAAAAAATTGCTACTTCTTTCGGTGTTGTCGGTGGCAGACCAATTTTCGGATGAGCCTCAACCTTCGCAGGATCTACGTGAACACCTTAATTGTTGATGCACGTGACAGAGAAATTTGCACCGACTCTGCCGAAAATCGCACTTCGAGAATTTGGCATTCAATTGCTATTTCTTGAGAAACTCCTAAAATGATCTCAAAGTGTTTCGTGCTCTCTTTATTCATTGAAGTAGATAAGTATGTCATTCAATGAATACTGATCATAAATTTATCAAGTATGGCTTAGCAATACTCGATTCATTAGATCCATGAATACCGCAGGAGCATTGGTTAGACCAAACGGCATTACTTGAAATTCATAGTGACCGTACCTAGTCCGAAAAGCAGTAATAGGAATGTCTTCTTCTCTAATTCGGAGTTGGTGATAACCAGACCGCAGATCGATCTTTGAGTACACGCTGGAACCTTGAAGTTGATCGAACAGGTCGTCAAATCCTCGTAAGAGTGATACCGATTCTTGACTGTCAACTTTAATTATAGCTTACGATAATCGATGCACATACGGAATGATCCGTCCTTCTTCTTAACGAATAATACTGGAGCTCCCCATGGTGACGAGCTCGGACGAATAAACCCTTTTTCTGATAATTCTTGCAATTGGTCCGCCAATTCCTTCAGCTCGGATGGTGCCAATCGGTACGGGGCTCGTGCAACAGGTGCAGCACCCGGTACAAGTTCAATTTTAAATTCCACTTGCCGAGAGGGAGGATTCCCGGTAAGTCGATTAGGAAACACCTCGGGAAATCTCCGAATCACCGTTAACATCGTTCCAAACATTTCTCCTTTGGTTTCCCTTCTTCGGTTACATGTGCCACGAATAATTTGATGTCCTTTTCTGATGTATTACTGGCCCTTAATGCAGATATTATCTTCAATCGGGACGTACTACGGTCGCCCTCAACTATCAGCGTCTTGTTCTTGACGGGTATATGCACTACTTTCTTGCCACATACAATAACGACATCTTGATCAACTAACCAATCCATCCCAATAACTACGTCAAAAGTTCCCAGCTCAATAGGCATGAGGTCAATTTTAAATAAGTGGTTTAATAAGTTCAGGGTACACCCTCTTAGGATAGTATTAGTACTAGCGACCCTTCCATCGGCCAATTCCACTTCATAGCTAGTGTCTAGTCTAACTGGATTAATTCCCTATCAAATGACTAAAACTAGTGTTCACGAAGCTTTTGTCAGATCCTGAGTCAAATAATACAGTTGCATAACGATTGTTGAGTAGAAACGTACCCGTAACCACATTAGGTCCTTGCTGTTTCTCAGCATCTCTAATCACGTAAGCCCGACCTCGAGCTTCCTCACCTTGTGGATCCCTTTTCTTCGGACAATAGTTCCTTGTGTGTCCCTTTTCTCCACAATCATAACACGTCACGGTTGGTCTCGCATTAGCACCCGTAGCTATAGCCTTGCCCTTACAATCTCTTGCCATGTGGCCTGGCTTTCCACAATTGCTACATACTACCTTGCAATACCCAAAGTGATGCTTTCCACAACGATTACAGAGCGGTTTGTTTCCAGCATACCCACCTTGCTCAGCAGGGGCGGTGGTCATTGCTCGCGCATTACCCTGCCTTTGATTGTTCTGCTGGTTATGGCGGGTGTTGTCCCTATTGTTGTTTCTGTTGTTACCGTTGTTACCACCTTGTGAGCTTTCCCATTTCCTTTTATTGCCCTCGGCAATCCTTTCTATTCGAGCTTGAGCCTTTTGTTCCATCAAGGCATGTGCCATACGCACAGCTTCATTCAGGCTAGTGGGTTTGGATCTAATAACTGTACCCTTTATGTTGTCAGTTAGTCCCCGGATATAAGCTTCGATTTTCTTGCGTTCACTCGGGACCATTTCCGGACATAGTTGAACCAGCTCATGAAAGCGCTTAGTATAAGCAGTTATGTCAAACTCCTTAACCTTCAAATTCCACAGTTCGTGCTCCATTCGCTGCACTTCCTCAATGGGGCAAAATTCCTCTGTCATTAACCTTCTCATTTCAGTCCAACCGATCTGATTTGCAGCTTCTAATCCCATCGTTGCAACCTGGGAATTCCACCACGTCAAGGCACGCCCTTGAAGTGTGGCAGCAGCAAATTTGACCTTTCTCGCTTCGGCACATTCACTTATCCCAAAAACCATTTCCGTTTTCTCGAACCACCTACTTAGCTCAACAGCTCCCTCGTGTCCATGGAAGACCGTAGGGTTGCATTTCATGAATCCCGAAAAGGTACATTCTCGAGCAGCTGGCGCCCCACCAAGCAATCTTTAACACCCCCTGATAAGGAAGTATCCACTCTGGGCCGTCCCATTCTTCATTAGCATTCATCTATTCCTCTTCTTCTTCCATTTCCGGATCTTGATTCCGATCTCCTCTCTCTCCACCATTTCCTGGTCTATCTCTTCAACCCAACCGATCAATGTTTGTCTGGTGCTGCCTCCGCACTAACGCGAACCTCGTATGTATTGGGGGTAGGTTGGCCCATGAGATCTGCAATTTGCCTAAAATAATTAAGGATTACCTATATGGAATAATAATTATATGAGAATCGAATTCATTGACGACGCACAGAAGGTAAGCATGATGATCGATAATTAATATGAATATGCACAGATAATATTGTTACATATCGGAAATTTCATTTTTGAAATTTTACATAAACAATTCCCTTGATCTTCGCGATAAGCATAACAATCGATATATGATATCTATATATACATATCAATTACATATAAAAGATTTTATTATATGAATAATACAATAGTAATGCACCCAAAATGTGCATAAATACTCAAATGGAAAAACTATGATCGTGAATAACACAAGGGCTTCGAGGAGTCTTAGCGCACATAAAAGGGAAATAAGTTTAGGTAAAAAATTTTTTTGACCTAGTTCTCTATAACCAATAGCTCTTGATACAATCTTTAACACCCCCAACTTTCACGCAGCGGAATATACAACATTGGGTGTTAATTTATAGTACAATTGCAGTAAAGGATATAAAAACGACCGAAAAGAAGGCTTTAAAACATTTTCCATTTAATAGAAATAACATAGTAATTAACAAACTCCCCACAGGATCGTATTACCCCACTTTCATAACATAAGTTTTTCCAAATCATGGATGATTAGTTTTATAAAATGGAACAAAATAGAAGTTCTTTAAAACTTTAGCGCAGACTCCTCGTACACAGCATCCATCACCCTTGATTACCTGAGATAAACATGCTTAAAAAGTCAATAATAATATTGAGTGAATCCATAGAGTTTGTAAGAGATAAAAGAGAACACAAGTTTTTGTTCATCGTGTGACTTGTTGTACGGACAAGCCATTAATCAAGTTTCCTATGCAATAAGCTTATGACACCGAAGCCTTGACGTTAACGCATATCTTGTATGTAAATTCATGTTGCCACCATAAACTCGGTATAATTGCCTTAAACCTACTTCTAAATACAAATTGGCCCGGTACTGGGTTGCTCGAAAGGATTCATTTCATACCTCTCCGGTCAGGGCTGTCAAACAATAGATCAATTACTTGTACTATCGCTTACCCATTATAGGTAATAACAGTCTCAAGATGTGGGTATTTTGGCATAGCTAACGTTATGCAATTATCTCATATTCCGGGTCCAGCAAACCCATAAAGTTTTCTGTGCTCATTTATAAAACAACATGGTATCTCCCTCGCGGGGTATTTAAATAAATACAGTTTAAAGTTTGTAATGCGAGGCTTATGAACACACCGTAAGAACAATTAGATCAAAGTAATTATGAGTCTTGATTTAGCAGGAAGTCCACCTAGCACCTCCTAATATACTGACGCATTGTACGTAGAAAAAACAATAGCGTATAAAGTTAAGCAGTGATTCATAGAGAGTGTTTCAAGATAAGCACGACATTTCACTAGGACTTCCCCAAGTCCCTTATTAAATCCCAAATTGACTTATGACCTGGTCTTATAGGCAAATGAACATCTACCAAGTTTCGGCTTCTAACTTTTATTTTATTGCGGTGTACTATACGTTTTTAAGTTTTTGGACTAGACGTAAAAACTCGATTTCTGATTTTAACTTGACTTCGTTGACTCATATCTCCTAGCTCACAAATGTTCTATGGGTGAGGCTTACACCCCTGGAAAGCTATTTGTGTCTAGTTTCTAGAAATGTAAGTCTCATAATTTACAAAGTTTCGTAACTATGTGAAAAGACCATTTTACCCCTGGTTGTCCAAAAAGACGAGAAAGTTAGCAAAAAGTTTACCCTTTACTATAATGCCCATAAATCCAAACCCAAGATAGCAAATGAATTGTGAGTCAAAAGCTATGGTTCACGTATGATGTCTAATACGAACCCAATAAAAAAGATTCTATATTTTATGGCAAAAAATTTGGAGTTTTAACACTTATTCCATCATATGATCCATATTTGACCTATTTCTTGATTTGGCCATAACTCACACATCCTAAGAGTTTGGTTGAGCATCCACTATCCCTATGATAGCTAAGACATGTATCTTTCCAGTCATATAATTTAATCATAGTCTCCAGGCCAAATATTTTTAGAAAATCACACGTTTTGCTATTGTTTTCAAAACAGTCCCATTATTTCAACTTATAACCTTTGTAAATATTATTTTAATCATCTAAGACCTAACCCAATGCCATTACTAATAGAAAACACTCTCAAGAACATAATCACATGTATATATTCAGAACTTAAACATCCATGTTCATGGATTAAAATTAAAGAATACAAGAAATAAAAAGATAAGACTAATAAAAGAAAGATTAGGGCTTACAAAATGAAAGATTAAGGCTAGTGAATCAAAACAAGAACACCCTTCTCTTGTGTGGGCTGATTCGAACCAAAGAACACAAGGTTAACAAGCTTCTAACCTTCTTCTAATAATGGTAATACTCTTCCAACAAAACCCCAATCAAAACCCTTCAAGAAAACCCAAGAAACTAGCCCTAACTTCTTCAAATCTTCAAGAAATTGCACCAAACTTTGCAAGAGGCCTTAGGATGGTGTTGTGATGCCTAAAAGGAGTAGAAAATTTTGTATGATGGTGGTGGTGATGAGGCTAATTTCGGCAACAATGGGGCAAAGAAAGGGAGAGAAATTTTGAAGTTGGATGGTTTTTAGATTTGCATGGTATGGAAAAATGGAGAATGATAATTGTGTTTTATAGAAAAATGAAAAGTGGAGTGGAGTGTGGTAAAGGGTAACCGGCCTAGGGCCTTGTTTTGTGTAAAATTATATTTTTTTTTAATTTTTAGTATGTGTATAATTTTAATTAAAAGTGTGTAAGGTTAATTAAGAAAAAGGTAAGGTTTTAAGGTAAAAACGCGAGTTTTAGTAAGAATTTACGTAAACGCGAATCACAACGGAAAATGAAAATGAGGAAAATTATAATCATCGAGGGATATTATGAGAGTATTAAATCACTTAAATGCCAAGACGGAATAGATTTCTAATTACGGCTCACGCAAAGCTAAAACGAGAAATCTTACTAAATCGGGTAAACGTAAAATTAATAACTCGCTTAAAAAATGAAAATAGAATTAAAGCTCGGAGTAAGATGTGACCTTAAATACGGAATGTTACATCCTCCCCTCCTTAAGGGAGTGCCGTCCCGGTGCTCGATTCCTCCAATCTTGTCCTTCTTATAACTAGAGAAAAGATGCTGGATTATAATTTCTTTTGAAGAAATCTTCTCTCTCCCAAGTATATTCGGACCTCGTCTGGGAATTCAACGTTACTTTGACAATAGAATTCGACTTTGCTTGAGATGCTTCCACTTCGCGGTCCATGGATTTTCTACTGGTTCTCGATAAAGTGCAATTTGTCGTCAAGTTTGGATCTCTTCAAGAGGGATAACCAAGTTTTCATCCGCTAGACATTTCTTGAGATTCGAAACATGGAATGTTACAAGTAGTCGTTGATTGAGTGTCAAATTTTGAGAAATTCAAGCCCGATTAATTTTCAAACAATACTTTTCCACCAAGTGAGACGCAAATAATTTTCTGAAGAATCATAGACGGAAACATATTTGGTTAGAAAGAAGACTTCTCTTTTGTATCAAGAAATAATGCACTGAAGCGTACATTAGATCGGAGGTGCACGATATTAAATAATCCAAGCCGGGGAGAAACTTAATCACCCGTGTTAAGGAACAGCCATCTTTTGGCGACGTGTTTTCCTCATTTTGAAAACCGGGTTGCATATCAAAAATAATAGCAAACCATAAAGACATGTTTTGAAAAGTTTGAACTTTTGTTCGAGCTTCATTTAAAGACCCGTGTCATTGTTGAATGACATTTCTAAGACCGTAAAATAATATGGTTTTTTAAATTCGAATAACAGAAACATGTCTTGAAAAACTATTATTGTATTTTCTATTTTCAAATTTTTATGGTTTTTTTATAGGTTTTTATATTGTTGTAGTTTCTTTTTTGGTTTGAATATGAACATATATACATAATATAGGAAGACCATCTTTTCCTCCTCGTCTCCTTCCTAAGACGTTTAAGAGTTTCTGGAGACAAAACACTTCATACCAAACCGAGAGTAAAATTCTAACCGCTCTCTTGGAATGCCTTAGTGTGAATATGTCCGCGAGCTGATAATCCGTCGACACGAAGTACAATTCAACCACGCCTTTCTCAACCTGCTCTCTTATGAAATGGTGTCGTATGTCAATGTGCTTAGACCGGGAGTGCTGGACATTATTGCAGCATAGAGCAATGGCACTGCGATTGTCACAATACAAGGGAATTTTATTGAAGGCAAAGCCGTAGTTTGTGAGCTGTTGCCTCATCCAAGTATCTGAGAACACATCCAGACATGGCAATGTTATTTTTGCCTCTGACATTTGGACATCGCAGGCCCTTCTAGTTCTTGATGACCAGCTGACTAATTTATCTCCAAGGAACTAAGCAACTTCTGACGTACTTCTTCGTTTGTCCTGACAACCTGCATGGTCCGCATCTGCATAGGCCGTTAGTGCCATAGCGGTGTCTTTCGGATACCAAAGACCCTAATTAATGGTTCTGCTGAGATACCGAAAGACCCGTTTAAGTGCTTCAAGGTGCTTTTTGGTAGGCAAAGCCTGATACCTAGCACACATGCATACAACGAATACAAGGTCGGGTCTGCTGGCAGTGAGATACATCAGGGAGCCGACCTTACTCCGAAATTGAGTATGGTCAACTGGAATCCCTAAGGGGTCCTCATCCAGTTTGAGTCGATCCACCATGGGTGTATCAATAGGGTCACACGAATCCATCCCAAATTTCTTTAATATTTCAAGAGGAAATTTTGATTGATTAATGAAAATGCCTCGGGATTTTGAGAAACTTGTAAGCCTAAGAAAAAAGACATTTGCCCCATCATTGACATTTGAAATTTAGAACTCATCTCATAAGAAAATATTTCACATGCTTTAGGGTCGGTCGAGGCAAAAATGATATCATCTACATATATTTTAACAAGAAGAATATGTTTGCCTATTTTCTGAGTGAATAGTGTCGGATCAACATCACCCTTAAAAAATTTGTTGTCCAGAAGAAATCGTGACAATGTATCATACCATGCCCGAGGGGCTTGCTTTAAACCGTACAAAGCCTTCTTCAGATGATAAACATGTGTCGGATGATCTGGATCAACAAAACCCCCTGGTTGACTAACATAGACTTCTTCCTTCAATTCGTCATTAAGGAATGTTGTCTTGACATCCATTTGATAGATGGTCATGTTTTTACTAGTTGAAATGGCGATGAAGATACGAATAGCCTC
>BQNB010148578.1:0-16280 GCA_026074375.1 Tanacetum coccineum | reverse complement strand
AAAAGCACACATTTTTCTATTCTTTTGGCATTATTTTGGCTTTTATTTGGCAAAATCCCGGGTTTTTATTATATACAATTAAGCATTTATCACATATAAATCATATACAACAATCTAGGCCACTTTTATATCTTAAAAAAGTGTTGGAAAAATGGGTAAAACTCTTTTTACATTTGCATATATATTGAAGATTAACAATAGGTAACTCTTTGTTTGACCAAAACATATTGTATGCACGAAACATAATATTTATTTGAGTTTTTTAGTTTTCTATATTATATAATTATTGACAATTTTGATAACTCTACTTGATGCTTTTAAATTCGATTGCGAAGCTAAATTTTTACATGTTTGAACACAAATTATGATCATAAATCTTAAGTATAGCTGACACAATAATGCAACTATAATCATAAAACATATATACAATATTAATTGCATATCCAACAGCAAGAATGCCAGCCTTACAAAGTGGAGGTCAATGACTCAAATATAACGAGGAGAAAATTAATCCCCTTGTGGCTTTGAAGGTTCATTTGAACCGACTTCGGGCTACCTAAAAGAGCGGTTTTTCTGAGATTAGTCGGCTCACAATGTCGCGTTAGAAAACAGGTCAATCAAAAGAAAAAGAATTACTAATTATCCTCAAGTTCATATAATATATAAAAGATATGAATCTATTCTCTTCATATAATTTCGATAATACTCTATAACATAACATATAAAACAGAAAAAATTAAAAATCATGCATATATTTAAAAACACATAATGTCTAAGCCCCGTGCGTGCACGAGCATTAAAACTTGTGAAATAGATGTTAGATGCACATGTAATTCAATTCTATGCATCTTGATTTTTTTTCTCATTTTAAGTTTTTCTCTTACGGTGTGTATAATTATTAGAAAAGCAAAGTAACTCCCAATACTGTTTTCTACGGGTTATGGGTCGTAATACCGTCTTTCATAGCGTATGAGGGAGGTTGAGACGTAGACAGCCCTACCTTTACCTAAGGTAGATATGCTGCTTCCGGTTTTACCATAGGTAGAAAAGGACATTCGGCCTTGCAAAAGGTAAAAATCAAACCCATGACATTTGTTTTTAAAGGCAAAGATGTTAATCACTTGATCCAAAAGTGTGTGTATAATTATTAAGGTTGGACGGAGTGGTGCAAAACTCACCTAGGTGAGTTTGCCACTCGCGCTCGAGTGCTACCCCGGTGGCAAAACTCACCTAGGTGAGTTACATTTGCTCGGTGAGTTTCGGGTGTGTTTTGTATTAACTTGGTGACTTACTCACCTAGTGTGGGTTTCAAAAAAAGTGGGCTGCCCCGAAATATAACCGTTATATATTAATTTTTTTTAAAACCCCATTTTTTACCTATAAATACCCACCAACTCACCCATTTTTTAGACACCAACTCTTCCAATTTATATACAATCTCTCTAAACATCTTTCACACTCTATTTTATTTTCAAAAAAATGTCTCAACAAAACACTCCGACCCAACAAACGTCAACCAAGAAACCCCAACCGAAGCAATCCACCGACACCCGATGGCACGTTTACGCTCCGAAACCCATCACCGAACACGAACTTATTACGACCACAATCATACTACAACCAACCTTATCCAAACCAACCATACCGAAACCCGGCACCGGCACCGGAACAATACGGGTTTCACGGTTACGGGTCACAACCAAACGCGTTTCATGAGTACTCGTCTCAACCTTCCTCGTTTCCATTTAACCACCCAGACTACGCCACACAAAATCAAATGGGTGGTTCGTCATCACAACCACGTACGGATCCACCCTTGTCTCCGATTAATGCATTTTCGCTAGGAGACTTGTACACGCCTCAATTTTCGAACTCTTTTCAAGAGAACACCGGTTATTGGCAACAACCCAATCGACGGTTCTCCGGTTGAACAAGTTGCGACCTCACCAACGAAGAAGAAGAAGGCAACCCGCAACCGCCAAAAGAGGGTGAATCAAACCGAGCCTGCACCCCGGCAGACTGCTTGGACAACTGAGGAAGAAATTGCGTTGGCTAAAGGTTGGCGTTTCGTTTCTGAAAACAACGAGCGTGGTAAACAGCGAGGAAAAAAGATGGCTTGTGGTGAGTTTTGGAGTACGTAGAGAGCAAAACAAAAAAGGAAGGTCGTCGGACGTACGATATGGTGGTGGGAAAATGGAAGGTGGTGCGACCGGCCGTGGTTCGGTTTTGTGGAATATACAGTAACGTCATGCGTATGGCGCAAGAGAGTGGAGCCGGAGACGAAGATTACATTCAAAAGGCAATGATTCACTATCGAGCTGAGTGTGGACTCCCCTTTAAATTTCGTGATTATTGGGAAGTTTTAAAAGATAGTTCCAAATTTCATGAGATAGCATTTCCAAACTTCAACCAAGGTTCTCAGGGAAGTAGCAAGAGGCACAAGTCATCTGGTTCTAGTTTGTTCAACGCAGAGTCTGGAGACGCTAGTATTAATTTGAATAATAATGTTGACGATGAAGATGATGTGCAGGAAATTCGACGACCAGAGGGCAAGGAACGAAAGCGAAAAAATTAAAGGCCAAAGCGTCGGGTGCGCAACTATGAATGATGATGCACTGGCTAGGTTGATGGTAACCGAGATGACAGTTGCCGAGGTTGCACAACGCAAAAAATTTATGAAGCTTAAAAGGAGGGAGGTCGAATGTCGTGAACGAGAGATTGCAGCTGCGGAGTATCGAGCACAACAAGAAGACATGAGGTTATATCTCCAGCCATACGAACACTTGACCGGGGATCAGCGATTGGCAATGGATGCAATAAGGGCACAAATCAAGGCGAAATATAAGTTGCAGTTTTATAGTTTACGTTTATGTTTTAATTTATCTATGTATCGTTGCGTTTTAATTTATCTATGTATCGTTTAAGTTTTTAATTTATGGATAAAAGTTTTTAATTTAGTTAATGTTTTTATTAATTTCGTACATTTACGTTTACGTAAATATTTATTTTTTTAGTTTATGAATAAAAGTATTTAAATAAAAAAATGTGAGTAAGGTGAGTTTTAGTTGTAAGGTGAGTTATTATTACGGTTAAAAGATGAGTTGTAAGTTGAGTTTTATTTGAAAAAAAAAAACTGATATAATGCTGATGTGGCATGCGGGTTTCTCACCGCCATACATACCATCCAGCCTGATACTACTATAATTCGATTTACACTTGTGGATAGAGGAGGGGTGGAACATGAACATGGTACAA
This sequence comes from Tanacetum coccineum, assembly GCA_026074375.1. NCBI lineage: Eukaryota > Viridiplantae > Streptophyta > Magnoliopsida > Asterales > Asteraceae > Tanacetum > Tanacetum coccineum. Next base: position 13,025 of record BQNB010148578.1, on the reverse strand, counting down.
TAGTGCCTTTGTTTGTAGCAGTGTTGTGAGTAACGTGTGTCTTGTCTGTATTACTACCACGTCCACTATTTTCGCAGCAGCTTTGGATCATAATTTGTCCCCCCTCCCCTCCCTCCCTCATCACGACTACCAGCCGTACCTTCACAAACACACGCCTAAACCAAACATCCCTCGTTTCACACAAACAATGTGTTATTAAAATCACCATCAATTTATAATTTTAATAAATCTAGATAGATGGGTGGTAGCACTAGTAATAGTGATCAGAGTGCTGACGTCAGCGAATGTGAGACTTCTAGCGGTTTTTTCGGTTCCCACGGTTACAATCATAAAGGAGGAGGTTGTTCTACTTCTCTGACGTCATCTCCTCACGGTGGTGGTGGTGGATTCCGTACGGTTTCTGTCACTGATTCCATATTTCCGTTTGGCGGGAAGGATGACGTCATGATGTGGGATAAGAAGAAAGTTAGAAAAAATGCCCTTGATAATCATGATGATCTATCTGGTTAGTTTTGTGTTTATATTTCTGTGGTTTTTTTTAATAATTTGAAATGAATAAATTTGATGTTTGCTTTTAGTAGCTCATAAATATGGAAATGGATATTTGTTTGTTGCAAATACAGTTTAATTAATTTATGTTTTTGTGGTTTGAAAATAGAAAGGGGGGGGGGGGGTAATCCCATTTGCGGCGATAGTTCACCTGTCGACTCCGCTTGACACAAAGGTAGCCGCCGTCGCTGTGTATTATCTGCTCGCAATGTCGAGTCGGAAACCCAGGTAACCCCAAAAATAAATTTTGTGCTAACGGAATAGCTGATCATTGATGCGAGGGGGGGGGGGGGGTGAAATCCCATTGTGGCGGCGGAGTTCACCTGTCTGACTCCGGCCTATCCAAAAGGTAGTCGTAAAAGGTTAGTCGCCGTGGGATTAGTCGGCTCGCAATGTCGAAAAGCCAGGTAACCCCAAAAATAAATTGTACTAATGGAATTGAGCTGATTCATTGGATGAGGGAATTGCTTCTGCTTATTTAAAATGAGGGTGTTTTGAAATGTAGTTATTGTGCTTATAAATAATGAGATAAACAGTTTGGTAAGCAATCCCAAACACCTTCAATACAAAGTTGCTTATCTGCAATATCGAAATACTAAGCTTGTAAATAGTTTAAATAAGAGACCGCAAATACCCTTTTAGTTTATTGGGTTCGTAGTAGATTTAAGAACACTTCTTATGTATGTCACTGTATTTAATTTGTCATGGGGTTGCAGAGATCGACATGATGAAGGAACGGTTTGCTAAGCTTCTTCTTGGAGAAGACATGTCTGGAGGGGGCAAAGGAGTCTGTACAGCTTTAGCAATCTCAAACGCTATAACAAATCTATCCGGTCAGTCTGCTAACGCTCATCTTTTTCTATTTATATTATTACATAGCTACATGTGTATGCACCTTTGAGGCTTATGCTTTATTTCTATTATTTTCTGATTGCATTCTGTTTGTGGTTTTAATATGACAGCTTCTGTGTTTGGAGAGTTATGGAGGTTGGAGCCAATGGCGCTGCAGAAAAAGATAATGTGGCAAAGGGAAATGGATTGGCTTTTATCAGTAAGCGATTCCATCGTGGAGCTTGTTCCTGCTGTACAAAAGTTTCCTGATGGAGGCACGTATGAAGTAATGGTCCCACATCCACGGTCCGATATGCATATGAATCTTCCTGCTTTAAAGAAGCTTGATGCTATGTTAATTAGTATGCTTGATGGGTTTCGCGATAGGGAGTTCTGTTATGTTGATCGAGGGATAGTTTTAGGTCAAGATGATAGTTGTGATGCGTATCCATCAAGTAACTCAGCACCAAGGCCTTCAATCAGGCAGGAAGAAAAGTGGTGGTTACCGTATCCGCAAGTTCCTCCCAAGGGGTTATCAGAGGATGCAAGAAAGAAGTTGCAGAAGTGCAGAGACTGCACAAGTCAGATACTCAAGGCAGCTTTGGCTATAAATAACAATGTACTTGCTGAAATGGAGATCCCAAGTGCTTACTTGGCAACATTGCCCAAGGTATGGTTTCAATAGTTTGATTTTCCCTAAAAAAATTTCCTCCGTTTTAAATATTGGACATGTGGACGTAGCTACTTGCTGACTTAAAGCGATTAGTCGTGCTTTCATCATGAATGAATGACCTTTTCTATGTTAGGGCTTGGTCAAACAGTTCTATGCGGGCCATCTTTTTTATGTCTTGGCTGTTTTCTAATACCAGGATAGTAGATTTTTAGAGACCTTTTAATACATGTGGCTATGACGTATAGCATTTGAATCTTTTCTTTTTCTTTAAAAAAAAGTAGTTATCATACATTATCATACCAGTGTACTCAATAACCTATAATAAAAATTATAAATAAGGCGAGACGTTAAAACTATCTCTATCGCGTTAAAATTTTATCACCTCTCCAATACAACATGTACTGTAATTACGTATAATGACCTCTTTTCTGAATGCTTTTGGATGTAAATTTAGCATTGCCTGTGTTTAATCCCTTTAGCTATTGACCAATACTAGCTACGTGGACTCCGGCAAAACCTTAGAATAAATGACTATCACACTCCAGTTTTCTTGATTCAAAGGGGCAAGCAGTGATTTTGAAAGATGTTTGTTCAAGATATATACCCCGTTTTGCAGATGTCGTTATCAGTTCCCTCAGAAAAATTCTAATATTAAAAACTATTAGGTAATGAAACTCGTGAGGGCTTAATGGCTTATAGAGAATTTGTACTCGTGGTATGTTTTTCAATGTTCTTTTTAGCATTTCATATTGGCAGTCATATTATGGTGCTTAAAAGTTCTGTGGTTATGAGAGGGTATGCCACGTGGTTGGTCACAACTCACAACTGAATGATAAGACTGGGATACGATAAGACTGCAAGAGTGTCATGATATCTTGCATGAATGAATAATTGCAATGCAAGTAATATCTGAATTGTGGTTTCACATAGTTGGTCACAGCTGAATGATAATTACGTAATCTAATCTCGACATGGCCCCCGACTTAAGAATTTTATACCTTCCCTGTGCCAAGTTAAAGATCGTTTTCATAGTTCTGCAGACTGCAGGGTGAGCAAACGTGATAAAACCTTCGAATTAAATAATGTAGACCAATAAAGAGCTTGCAGAATAAGATTTCCTGGTTCACAGAACATTTTCAGTCTGGGTAAATGAATTGGATTTTTGATCCTGTTGAGAGTAGGAAGTGCATGAAAAGTATAGCTTGGATTCAGTGCTTTGTCACTCATGTCTTAATAGTTACCCCATGTGTCTTATATAAGTTTCAAGGGGAATTCTCGGAGTAACCGGAAAAGTTACCCCTTCGTGTGAGAGGAAAGTCACGGGTTCATCACAGAAAAATCCTATTTTAGAATGGACGGGAAAATCAGCTTTCCGTTGTATGTCCCAGAATATTAAATAGTCAAATCTGATCGGAGGGATGGAATTATATAAAAATAAGATGTATATAAATAAATTATGAAAGCTTTTTAACGAAACAGAAGAATGTAATGCAAAACAATGTTAGACCTCAGTTTTACTTTAGCGGTTACTTAGCATTGTAAACCAGAACCAGAGACTAGCTTATCTTGTTAGGCAGAAAAAACATGATTTCAATTTGATCATACATATAAATGGTTTTCTGCAGGATGACAGATATGATTATTTAAGCACAATTAATGTCTCTGCTTATTCCCTTTTAAAGCTTAGATGCACAGTCTTGCCACTCTTATTTGAATTGAATGAAAATGAGTGAATACTTATTGAACACAATGTGAAACTTTGTCGACTACTCGAAATCTTTCTGAATGTGTTGAGAGGTGTAGAAATCGAAAAAATTTAATCGGATAAACCTTTTCTATATTGATCTTTAGATGTATCTTGTGCAAGAACTGATTTGTTGTCTCTTTCCATATCTTGGTCCAATTTTGATGCAGAACGGGAAAGAGTGCTTGGGTGAAATCATATATCGCTACATAAATGCAGACAAGTTTTCTCCAGAATGTCTTCTCGATTGCCTAGATTTGTCATCAGAGCACCATACTCTTGAAGTAGCAAATAGGGTCGAGGCAGCTATCCATGCATGGAAGCTAAAAGGGCATAAGAAGCATCCAACTCATCCAAAAGGCAAGCGTTCATCATGGAGTTCGAAGGTCAAGGGGTTAGTTGCTGATGGTGATAAAAACTTTTGTCTAGCAAAAAGAGCAGAGACCCTGCTACGTAGCTTGAGACTTCGTTTTCCTGGCCTTCCTCAAACTTCATTGGATATGAGCAAAATTCAGTATAACAAGGTATTTAAACAAGGGCATCCTAATACATTTTGAATTTAGCCCTTATTGTTGCAAACGTTTGGCTTCTTGAGTTGGGGAACCATGTGGATAGAGGTAGCAATTTCGACCATATATCCATGAATGTGTCAACTTTGGTTGTGTTTTTGCTAAACGGGGAACATTTTAACTGGGTCCAAAGGGTTATTAACAGATTTTGTTGTAGTAAAGTTGTTTCTGTAATCATAATTTTGCCTCAACTATATATAAGAAAATGAAGTGGACAACACGTGTTTACAGGTCAAACCGGTTGGCCTGTATTTGACCCATACTAATATTGACCCATTTCAACCCAAACCTGATTTGATCCAGTACACGACCCACTTGTCTTACGACCTCTACTTGTGGGATTTAAAAGCTTGGAAGAATTTTCATTTGGTGCTACAATAAGCTTTTGCTGCACCATTTTCTAATTTAGGTTCAAGAATTTGTTGGCATACTGGCAAGGTTCTACTTGCTTTGGAATATTGAGTTGTTCAACATATCTGAGATGTCATTTCTCTCTCTGATGCAATTCTTGTTGTTGCAGGATGTCGGGCAGTCGATTCTTGAAAGCTACTCAAGGGTCATGGAGAGCTTGGCATTTAACATAATAGCAAGAATTGACGATGTCATATTTGTAGACGATGCTACCAAGCGTTGTGTTGCTTCAGAATCTTTATCAATTTTCAACAGAGGAGGTTTAGGAGGCCGTCCCATCCAAAAGCGAATGTCCCCTAGTCCTTTCTCAATCCAACACTCACCCTATTCCTCTCCGTTTGCCACTCCAACATTCTGTTTATCTCCTCAGAATCTTACCTCTGGTGGAGACCTGACTCCCGCAAACAATGAGGTTACACAGAGCTGTAAGTTAGATATTAAGATCTCTTCTGACCTGGACAGGCCATGGACATATGCTGCCGGTAAAGTACCCGCTAATGCTCCAGAGCGTCATTGAGTTAGTGATTTTTCGTCCAATCTTTGAAGCTAAGGAAGACAGGTGATTTTTCATCTCTAAACAACCTTGTAGTGATTTCTGCCCATTTGTTGGTACACGCCTATACAGGTCGATTTGTGTTATATTTTTTGCCTCTATCGGATAAAATGGGTAGAAATCTCTAATATTGCCTACAGTATTAACGGGTTAAAAGTTACCCAAAGTTTATTCAAAATCCATAATATCTCCTAATTTATTTCAGAAGTCATATATTTGTTTCTAAAATCCAAAAAGACAAAAGACAAAGTGTAGGGATGGTCCAACCCGACACAACCTGTTTTGACAGTTACCCTCCCCGACTGTTTGCGTCCTGTATATTACTCCCATAGTCCCATCATATGATAATCTTATAATGTGTTATTTTTTGTATTGCCAGGGAGTAAATGAACATCGTATGATGATTTTAGCACTGAGCACGTTATTGTTAGGGAGTAGACGAACATCGTAAGCTGTTTAATTTTAGCATATCGATATTTCGAGCTGTTATGTTGCTCTTGTGCCCCATTTTGTATGCAGAGGAGTATAACAGAAATATAGAAAGTAAATTATTATTAGGCATTTCATTTACAATCATGCCAATTTAAGTTCCTGGTATGACTAATATTATAGCACTCGCTTGTCCATATTTTGTGATGAAGAGTTGTCGATCTCCAAAAACACGTTACTCGAATGTGCGTTACCATTTCGCTCCCAACCTCCTCGTACTACAAGTCTTACAAACCAACAAGTAATAAACTAGTACACAACTAGTTTTTGCACATTTAATTGTGGATAGATGTCATTTTTTAGATAAATTGCATGTGGATGAAAGATAATGTTAAACTATGTAAAAGATTCCACATGAACTCCTAATACTATGAATTAAGTTCCATATTTCCATGTCTGGTTGACTGTATGCGAATCTACAACTGATACACGAATACTTATATAATATTGACATAATAATAATTAGGAATCAGTAGCTAACTAACTACTTGTATAATTTAATGTCGAAAGAATATTTTTTTTTTTATATTTTGGGTTGGGTTCATTCATCGTCAACTTTTTTGTATAATATATAAATAATTTAATCACGTATATAAATATATGCTTACCAAAAAATTCGGTTTCAATTTTCAAAATAAAAATACTAATCCGTATTTCTGCAACTATAAAATTATGGAGTTAAAATGGGCAAGTTTGATCCATTTAATAATCAACTAAGGTGTTAATCTTTTTTATCAACTTTTTGGCAAGAAAAGATGGATTCTGAACACAACAATGTTAAAGATATTACAATACCATGCAATGCAAGATCACAAACTGAATAGAAAAAGGCACTTGACTTAAGAAATGATATAGTTCAAAGGCCTCTCAAACTTTGATTCTGATCTTCGAAGCAATGACGACTGATGCGTCACTTTGTCCTTGACATCAAAGATCGTTTCGAGCAAGCCAAATGGATTAAGTTGCACAAGTTCCGACAAAACTTCAGAGTTACTCGAGCTACCATAGACGTACACATTCCTTGACAATCTTTTGTTTGATCAACTTTTTAACTTTGATACAAACTAATTCATGTGTCCATCAAAGTCTCAAATGTTATGTATGGTGATTAATGTAATTTGTTTATCCACCTTTAAATGAGGACGCACCATATGTACCACTAAGAAGACCGGCCGTAATAGGAGATCGATGGTGATAACACTGATCCACCTTGAAATACCAACCACCCGAGGTTGACCAAAGCCGGCCTCCATGGCAAGTACTCACATAATATACTTGGCTTTTATGGTTATCAAAAACCATGTTCTTGAATAAAAAGTTATATCTAATATGTTTCAGTTACTCGCATATATTACCGTTAGTAGTGTATTAGTGAACCGCATTTGAGTCCGTTCTATCAATTCTCTCATAGCTATAAAAGGAAAACAATATATAAAGAGAACTCGAAAATTTATTGGGTTAGAGTCTTATGTCTTTCAAGTGACTTCTTTCCAAAACTTGTATGAACTCTTTTCTCCCACATAGGTTGAAGACAAGAAATGTTGCTTGGTTATATATTGCAGTGTATATGCTACACATAAGTGGATACAAGTGTTATGTAGTCTTAGTTGGTCTCCTATGATGGGATCTATAAATTTATCATTAAGAGGGCAAATAAGGCTAATTAATACAAGTTGTCAACCTTTTTGACCTTTGTAAAGTCACTTGTTCGACAAAAACATAGGCTACCGTAAGTAAATTCGCCAACATTTTACTTCTAAGTTGATACAAGTGTTATTAGCTTGTTGGTCTCCTATGATGGGATCTATAAATTTATCATTAAGAGAGCAAATAAGGCTAATTAATACAAGTTGTCAACCTTTTTGACCTTTGTAAAGTCACTTGTTCGACAAAAACATAGGCTACCGTAAGTAAATTCGCCAACATTTTACTTCCAACATGTATATAGCAGTTATGATCTAGCAGTTATGCACTTATGCAACCTTGTCCACTTAGCAGTTATGATCTATAAGTCGATACAAGTGTTATGTAGTCTTAGTTGGTCCTACTGATGATGAAATCCAATAAAGTTATCATTAAGAAGCATATAAGGCAAATTAAATACAAGTTTGTCAACCTTTTTACCTTTGTAAAGTCAACTTTGTTCGACAAAAACATACAACCGAATAAATCCGCCCCCGCCAACATTTTTACATCCAATTGTATATAGCAGTTATGATCTAAGCATTTATGCACTAAATCAACCTTTCCACTTACAATTATGATCTATAAGTCAGTACAAGTGTTATGATCTTATTGTCTCCTATACGGGATCTATAAATTATCATTAAATTATAAGCAAATAAGCTAAGTAATACAAGTTGTCAACCTTTTTAACCCTGTTGTAAAGCACTTTTGTTCGACAAAAACATAGGCTACCGTAAGTTAATAAATTTCGCAAGCATTTTACTTCCAACATGTAAATAGCAGTTATGATCTAGCAGTTATGCACTTATGCAACCTTGTCCACTTAGCAGTTATGATCTATAAGTCGATACAAGTGTTATGTAGTCTTAGTTGGTCTCCTATGATGGGATCTATAAATTTATCATTAAGAGAGCAAATAAGGCTAATTAATACAAGTTGTCAACCTTTTTGACCTTATTAAATGTCACGTTGTTTCGACAATAAACTACTACCGTAAGTAAATTTCGCGCAACATTTTACTTCCAACATAAATAGCAGTTAATCTAGCAGTTATGCACTTAAGCAACCTTGTCCTCGTTTAGCAGTTATGATCTATTAGTCGATACAAGTGTTTTTGTATCTTAGTTGGTCACCTATGATTGGACTATAAAGTTTACATTAAAAACAAATAAGCGAATTAAACAATTGTCATCCTTTTTTGACCTTTGTAAAGTCACTTGTTCGAACAAAAAAAAAGAACAAGGCTACCGTAAGTTAAAATCGCCAACATTTTACATCCAACAATGTTATATACAGTTATGATCTAGCACATATCCTGTATCCAACCTTGTCCCACTTCGCATTTAGGATCTATAAGTCGATAACAAGTGATATGTAGTCTTAATTTGTCTCCTATATGATCTATAAATTTATCATTAAACAAATAAGCTATAAACAATTGTCAACCTTTTTGACCTTTGTAAAGTCACTTGTTCGACAAAAACATAGGCTACCGTAAGTAAATTCGCCAACATTTTACTTCCAACATGTATATAGCAGTTATGATCTAGCAGTTATGCACTTATGCAACCTTGTCCACTTAGCAGTTATGATCTATAAGTCGATACAAGTGTTATGTAGTCTTAGTTGGTCTCCTATGATGGGATCTATAAATTTATCATTAAGAGAGCAAATAAGGCTAATTAATACAAGTTGTCAACCTTTTTGACCTTTGTAAAGTCACTTGTTCGACAAAAACATAGGCTTCCTAGTAAATTCCGCCCACATTTTCCTACCCACATGTATATACAGTGATGATCTTAAGTTATGCACTTATGCAACTAGATCCACGTTTGCAGTTATGATCTATAAGTCGATACAAGTGTTATGTAGTCTTAGTTGGTCTCCTATGATGGGATCTATAAATTTATCATTAAGAGGGCAAATAAGGCTAATTAATACAAGTTGTCAACCTTTTTGACCTTTGTAAAGTCACTTGTTCGACAAAAACATAGGCTACCGTAAGTAAATTCGCCAACATTTTACTTCACCTAATCTATACGAAAGCCCTTATGATCTAGTAGTTATGCACTTATGCAACCTTGTCCACCAAGGCAAGGATGTAGGAGATAAGCGGATCAAGATAGTGATGGAAGTAACCCATCGATAAACGGGATCTTCTCAAAACACTAGTAGAGGTTAATTTCCCTTCACATGTAGTAAATACATAGTTTATCATTCATGTATCATCTAACTATCTTATACACTCGCGCTAACTATATTCAACTCAGTTACAAATAATCTTATTATTACATCCGAGGCAGGCCTTCTCTTATCTTCGTGCCTTTGTCTAACGCAGTGTTTTAGTGTATTTTATTTTCAGGTTCGTGCAGTGACCACCATCAACCTTAATTCTACAATCACGGATGATAGACCTATAAAGTGTATTTTATTATACAATTAACAAGAAAAAATAAAACTCTTTAAAACGTAAACGTGAAACCTCTATCGATAAAATTAACTCTTTCTATCTAGAAAGACACATTCATTAAACTCACTTCATCCTAAAATATTGTTTGCCTGTTTCTCGTCATATATTTATGTAGATTCCTTGTCTTTGTTACGACACTTTTTCTCCTTTTTTTAGCAACACTCATTTGCACCTTTACACTTTACACTAGCCAAAGGTCTTTCTAAAGGCAGTCTCTTTACTTTCGAGTTTATTCTGAAGCTAAGGGTAAGATATGTCTATATTTCACCTCCTCATACACCGCTGAATATGTCGTCGTTATTAACCCTAAATTAATGGGGTGTTTGGCTAAGCTCATATGATGGGCTTATGAGCTTATTAGCTTATACGTCTTAAATAAGCCTAAAGTAAATGTTTGGCTAAACTTATATAAGTAAGTTTATGAGTTTATATAAAAGGATTTTGATAAGCTCAACTTTGTGGCTTATATGAGGATGTGTGGACTTATATAACAATATTATATAAAAAAAGACTTTTATAACCTCATTTAATAACTACATTATTCAATGTTCATGTACTTTTTTAATCCTTTTATCTTATTAATTATGATAAGCTAAGCCAAACACTTAACAAAAGCTAGATATATACAGTAAATCGTAAGCTGTTAAGGCTGAAGCGTGTCGACGGGAAATATAGGAGGGAAAAGGGCTTTCCCTAGCGAGACCCTCAAAATCATCATACCCTTCTTAGCGGAAAAGAAAAAAAAATAAAACCACAGGGTAAAGTATTACAGGACTTAAGTCCCGAATGAAAATTGCATACTTATCAAAAGATTAAAAACCACAGGGCAAAGTAACTTTGTCTTCTTTTTCTTCTTTTTATTACTTTTAAACATTTTTAACCGCCAAATTTATCTTATAAATAGTTAAATACCCCTCAAAGCTTATAATTTTTTTACAAGTTACTTTTTACTTCTCTACGTCTTTTAAAATAATATACACTTTCATATTAATATATATATATATAGTGTGAGGTTCTTTTCAGAACCAAATTAATGTACAGAACTGCGAGAACCAATAAAGACCGTTAGATTGTTTGATCAATGGCTAGAATGAATTGGGCCATTAATGTAATTAACTAAAAGATTGATCAAGTTTTGTAAATGAAGGAGGGGCATAGATGGTATTTGCTAATTATATTTTTTTGAAATTCGTCCATTTTGTTTAAAAACTGATCTCAAACAATCAGTTATTTTTTTTACCTTCTCCTCTTTCACATATTCTCTCCCTCAAATCCTAGCCTCCATTAATAATCTCTTTATATTCATCTCATTATTAATCCAGATCTAGCCTCATTAACATTCCATCATCACCAATATAACTTATTACTCAATCATGGGGAGGTCACCTGCACTTTTGTGAAGTTGGGGAGTAAGTCTGCAATTTTTGCAAACCACAGGGAGCATATTTGCACTTTTCTCTTTTTTCTAAAACACGTTTTTTTCTTTCCAAATCAGATAGTTTATGGTTAGTGGTTTATATCATTAACGTGTTTCAAAGATTTGTTTGTATCAACATCGTGGGCCCAATTTGTTATTGTTGTTTTTATGTGTGGAAAATTACATAACATAAACAATTTATTTCACGATCACATGCTAAACAACAACATCGACCCAATATTTAGTGTAGAATAACAAATAGGAAAAAAACATTAACGAACCATAAATTGATTTGTATTTTGGTCCAATTTTTATGTCCATAAACAAATATTCTTTTATTGTGATATTTTATATATCTTATCTTTAATTTTAATGAAAACAATAGCTTCATCTAATTTGAATTATCTTGCATATGTGTGGAGGATAAGAAGTCAGTAATTACATATGCTTCTATTAGGAATCTGAAAGGCTGAAAGTATTTTAATGGGTGACAATGTGTTTGGATAAAGTATGCACACGTGTATATGTAATAATTGTAGTTACATAATTTTATTATAACAAATCATTTATGCACATCTTATTTTTGTTATCTGAATACATGTGCACAAGTGGACAAGTCTGGTTTTTTTAAGATGTGCATAGATGCAATACTTTATTTCTTAACATTCAATTTTGTTGTAAAAAAATTACTATAAACTGAAGTCTTAGTATTTGTTTTATTAGTTGTTACGGTTAAATAATTGTTTCGTTGATTGTTTTTGTAGGTATGAGTACGATTACCTAGTGAATAAAGACGGTGAACAAAGACGATGAAATAGACCACATGTACCTAGTGATTCAAGACGATGAAAATACACGTGCATGGTTTAAGACTACGTGTACCTAGTGAACTAACACGATGAAAATACATGTGCATGGTTCAAGAATACGCGCACGTAGTGAACAAAGACATTGAAAATACATGTGCATGGTTCAAGATTACGCCTACCTAGTGAACAAAGACGACGAAAATATATGTGCATAACTTAAGTTTGAAGCCAATGTTGTATAAAATGATGGTTGCACATGTATATAATTAGCAATATATATAGCATTTTTTAAAGAAGATTATTGTACATTCATTATTTTCTCATTGCATGAATATATAACCTTCAATCTTTGATAATTTACACAACACATGCGTCTAGAATATATAAAACCTAACATGAAGACAATTAAGAACAAGTTCTTACGTTACAACTAGTGCACATACGCACACCTAAATTTTAATTTAAAAAAGTACTTTTCAAAAAGTTATGAAATAAAAAAAATCCTAAAATTTAGGAACTAAAAAAATATTTTTTATAAAAAAAAAATTTTAAAAATTTAAATTGCAATTTTACCATTATGCCCTTTTGAATTAATAAATAAAAATAAATATCTCAAAAAATCTAATTGGTTGATGGTGGTTCTCGCAGTTCTGTACTTTTGTTTGGTTCTGAAAAGAACCTCACCCTATATATATATATATATATACTAGTTTCATAGCCCGCCCAAATAGGCGGGCTAGCTTCATGATAAAACACGCAGAAGAATGAAAAATTATAAAACATATCGTGTAATATATATCGAAACAATAATGAAGCGTTTATTT
>BQNB010148577.1:0-16280 GCA_026074375.1 Tanacetum coccineum | reverse complement strand
GTTTATTGTCTATTGAATTGATATTTGTTTCCACCGAACCTGTGCCAGTCTCTCAGGCTGAAAACCCCCATATCATTAGACAACGTACATAGCATAGGTTTAACCAGTAAATAGACTAATTAAAATACTGATAGAATATAGGATTAATGTTCCACTATTAGTGTTTGACACCCTACTTACCGCGAACTCCATCTTGACCGGGTACACTGCTCGTTAAAGTGTTGTTTTAGGTTTGTCGGCTAAATATAAATTTAAAACTTGATAATCAAATAATTGACCCTACACGACAGCACATCAGGTTTTTGGCGCCGCTGCTGATGACATCAAACAACGTCTATTTTATAGCATCGTTTATCCCATGTTATTAACCAATTTTGTATAGTTATTGCAAAGAATTGTTACTTAATCGTTTATATTTGAGAATTGCAGTAATTATGGAGTAATTGGTGAAACTTAGCAAAAGGCGCGCATTCTGGAGCTTAAATGAAGATATTTTGAAGATTACTATTCTGAAGACCAATACGCCGTATCCATCAAGGAAGATACGGCGTATCCGTGCCTGCACTCACCAAAGACCACATAAGATTAAAGATCAATACGCCGTATCCAGAGGACTCAATACGCCGTATTCAAGATATGGAATCAATATAATATTCTAGAAGATATCAAACGTGGTCCCTACTCTAAGAAATCCCCAATACGTCGTATCTAACCCATTGGATACGCCGTATTGAACCGACTTCCAGACATTATAAATAGAAAACTCAAAAATGAGTTTTAAGTGTGCTAAATCATATTCTCGATACCTAAACCACAAAAGTTGATTTTCAGAAGAGAAAAAGAGCAGAAGAGGTCGAGCAACGTATTCAATTCCATAGGAGACATCGTGTAATTCCATATACTTTAGTAATCGTTCAGTTTTTGGTATCATTCGTTAACTCGGTTAGTTTACCTTGGCTAAATTATTACTCTTGTATTTATTATGACGTTTGAAGGCTAATACCTTTGGGTATTAGCTATTATTATGAAGATCTAAATGTTTGGTATTTGTTTATATCGATTTCTTGATTTATCGTTGTATGCTTGTTTATGTTTATCAATTTATACTTGTTTACGCGCTTTTGTATGCGACCTATCATTCAACTGGATCTAGCTAAGTGGACCAAGCGGATCTAGAGTCCGGGATAGCTCTCCATATAGTAATTTATACACCTAGAATAATAGTTACACAAATATTGTCCTTCTAAGTCTGTGTCTAGGATACGCTTCGGGCTTAACTAGTTAATTGGATATTGCCAATGATTTATTGATCGTGTTGACTAGCAGGTGACCTAGATAATTCAACAAATAACGTTTTGATTCCATTGGATAGTTAGAAAAGTAGAATACTAGTGTATAGATTGCCATTAAGCGGTAAGTGGGTAAAGTCTCTATGAGTTAGGGTTTAACAAGATCACCATTGCTTTAATCCCTAAGATAGATTATAATCAGCAAATAAGGATGCTTTATGTGGATGCTTTAATTGTGACAGAATTAACGTGTCTAGGTCTTAGGATGATGTAACGCCTAAGTCTTAAGAATGATATGCCACCTCGAGAGAAGAAATCATTGCACTAAATAAACAAACCAACGTTCTAATCGGATTAATAATGGTTAATACAGTTTTCTTATATAAGGTTCGACCGCTCTTTTATCTTTTGTTAATTAGCTTGCGTAGGTAACGGTTTCTTGAATTGATTGTAGTCACCAACCAAACCGTGCCAGTCTCTCAGGCTCAAAAACCCCCTTTTCCATTAGAATTAGGATTTAGACTGACATAGGTTTAACATTGGATTAGAATAGAATTAACATAGATTAGATTATATTAATTAAATTGATAGATTTAACCTCGTTCTTAGTGATCGACACCCTACTTACCATGAAACTACTACTGATCGGGTACACTGCCCGTTAAAGTGTTGTTTTTGGTTGAGTCGGCAAAATATAAATTTAAAACTTGAATCATATAAAAAACAACCCTACACTACAACACATCAAGTTTTTGGCGCCGTTGCCGGAGAGTGAAAATTAATCTTGATTTTTATTTTGATATTTTGGTTTTTAACATTAGATTAGATCTAACCCTTAGGATTAGTGTAATTTAGATTAGTGTATATTTTTGTATATTCTGTAGGAACAACTTGTGGGTCATAGCTTAGTTGTGGAGATGACTGGATGATTAGTTGTTGATGAGATGGTGTGATTGGTTGATATGATTGAGCTGCTTGATATGGTTGATGTGGATGGTAATCAGCTGGTGGATTATACTATGATCTGGAACTGCTGTAAGATGGAGGAGGATTGAATTAATTAGCAAGTAAAGAAAGTGGAACTGGGTAACGTTGTCTCATTTCGCAAACTTCTTTTGCATCATGCTCATTGTGTTTGAGAAATGCATACAATTGATCAAAGTTGACTGCATGCAGATCTTTGCTTGCTTAGAACTATGGACAAACCGACTCACTTTGGTTGAAGCTGATTCACAAACTTCTGTATTACTTGAATCTTCTACATGGTCTCCCATGCTGTTTATGTCATCGATTAATTTAGCATACCTCTATAATTATGAGTGAATTGTCTTCTGAATCAAATGTGTACTGTTCAAATTCATCGTTGATGCGATCGTTGTAAACGCACTAAGTTTTATAACTTCCTAGGCAGTGTACCTAACCATTGTAGTGTAGTATAGGTAAGACTCGGGGGTTGTTATCGTTCTCTTGGGGAATAGGCTGGGAATGATCGAACTAAATGTAACTAAGGTCTAGAGGCTTGAAAGAAAAGCAAGTAAATCTCGGGTTTGAAGGTGGTTTGTTTTAACTAATTAGCTAATTAACTAATTAAACTAAACTAATTGGTAGGAACTCATATGGTAAAGTAGAAGTGTTTACTTAATCATGCATAATCCTTAGTATGTTTCTCTTAACTATATTGCTTTGTCACACTTGTGATGTTATGTGTAACTATTTCCCGATTCATGATGAATTATACGAAAACACCGTCTACGTAATATTTTGTTAAGGAAACGCACAAGTAAGGTAGTATGAAGACTATTACAAGTCCCCTAAGAGAATATTACGCGCATTAAAATACCTTAAAGGTGATCATCCATAGATGGGTAAGGTAGTATGAATACTATTACCGATGGAATCCTTTCTACACAATAGTGTTACTTTAGGCATCGTCGCAGGTAATTAAGTAGCTAGTGTTCTTGAGCCCAACACCCACACACATCAACAAGAAGCAATATTATTAAGATCTACATGCTAATTCACATGCAATCATAAGCAAACACTAATAGATCTAGCCAAGCATGTTAATGATAAGTGAAGAAAAATTAATCAAACAACACATAGACATATTGAAAGATTAATGGATAGAAGAACTTCACTATATTAAATCATGCAAGTAGGGATGATACAAGAGGGTTAGGGAACCTAAAAATACTCTTAAAATCTGCTAAAATTCATCACTTTACGACTCCACCTCTAATGTATATATAAAACCCTAAAATTAAGTTTGTATTTATAAGAAAATAATCTTGACGGTGTCGCTGAATTCCTGACGTCGTCGCTTCATCGATCCTTCTAGGTTTCATTAAGTTAGCTACAATCCGGACGCCATCACAAATAATCTTGACGTCGTCCCCTTGAAGTCCATATGGCGTCGCAAGTAATCCTAATGCCATCCCCATGCATTGTGAGCAATAGTCTTCATCGACTTGAATGTAAAGTTCTTATCTTGTCCGTTTCTTTTCCAAATAAGCCCAAGTCACGTGTATTTCCTCCAAAATCCATCTAGTGGCTTGAAAACACTCAAAAGAAAACAATTAAGTACGTATTTTGGAGATATTTGTATGATTTAAGGGGTTAGATGACCCCGGAAAAGTGCATAAAATGACACTTCATCAAATACCCATACATTTGGGATTTGCTTGTCCCTAAGCAAATGAGATGTTCTACCTAGACAATAGCAATATCGGGGGCATTTAACCTACTCTTTAAAGATGTTTTTTTTAAACGGCAATTGTGGCTACATGGCCCCTAGCCCAGAAGGCGTAGCGAGCCCACACAACCAGGTTGGGTCCAGCCCAGAAGGTAATGGCACCCTTCCCTTTACGCACGTGGGAGGAAACGCCTATCACCCTAGACAAGACTCGAACTTGAGACCTTGCCTAGGAGGGTAAAACCTCCATACCATTAGATCAGAGGCCCGTTGGTACTCTTTAAAGATGTTTGTGGCACAACCAATTAGACCGCACGGAAACTATACACTAGCACCTCATAATAAGTGTTAGAATTCTCTCTTTCTCTCGGGTGTATAATGAATTACAACAATATGAGAAATGGAAAAGTTAACACACATTATCTGTCATAGCATATAAATTACCGTATGCTTGATAAAGGATCAAACCTCCATTGCTAAGGCGTAAGCACCTAGGAATTACTATCAAAGAGGTCTTTAAGGGTTGTGGGGGTGTAGGTGTAAGATAATAACATTGGAAACGAAAACGGATGGGATATATTTGGAGGTGACTTTTAGGTGAATTTGGGGTAAGGCGGTGAGTTAATTATTTATAGAGTACTCGCTGGGAAGAAATGGGGTTGTTGCTAGCCTAAAGACTCGTCCACACGTGACAAAGTGATACAAGAGCTACATCTAGAATCGTTCTTTTCTTTGTCGCGACGCTAGTGATTAATATATTAGTACTTAGGCATAAATATAAGCCTCATTCAGGTTGGTGCGGTGCGCGTGGGCTGAGGAGGGGGCTTGGGGTCGGAGGGTGGGGGTGTGTTCGGGGGCCCGGCATGGGGCTTAATCTTATAAGAGGACGGGGGGGGTGATGAGTTATACCCTACCACGGGAGGGGGTATTTCCTTCTGACAGTATATATACGAATCAGATGGCCCATTTTGGTGTGAGTTCTTCATAACATGGAGACTAGTGGTAGGATTTTGGAGGGGTGTGTGTCGGTTTCGGGGAGGCCCATGGAGGGAAGTTTTTGGGTCTGTTAGGTGGCTGGGTTGTCTCTGGGGTTGTGGGCTGTGTTCCCCGGGTTAGTCAGGCTTATTGGCCCTGTGGTTTGGTGCTGCTTTATCATTTGTTTTCATGGGTTTTATCTCTGGATGGCCATTTTAGAGGAAAATACACGTGACTTGGGCTCTCTTCTTGGAAGAGAAAGAATAAGAAGTAAAGGTTTAGATAGTTCAGTGTAGTAAAGAAGGGGAAGAGAGAAGAAACGGACAAGGATTACGGATTACCACTGCATATATAGCATCTAGGGATTTTGGTCCACAGCGCGTGGAGACGGGTGCTGGGCAGTGGGCTTGGTTTTGCGTCCACTGGCCGGCAGGGTGGGGGGCTTGCGGGCACACTGGTTGGGGACAGCGGAAGATATGTTTGCGAGGAGGATTTTGGGTGGGTGCGGGTGGGGGAGTGGGGCGTGGGGCACGGGCCTGGACTAGCTGGTACGACGGGGGCCGACGGGTTAGTGGATACTAGTATCTGTTCTGACGGGGCAGTCGCGTTTTCGTAGTCGGGCGACGGCCCTGTCAGGACCAATAGCAACGCCGTCGCGTTGATATGCTCTATAATATTATAAAAGCCATTTTTAGGGTTTTTTTAGTCGTGTTGTAACGTTTTGGGTAATATGGGAATAAACATAGGGAGGTGAACCTAGTCGTTTTTTAGGAGATTTTTATAGGTCGTTTTTAGGGCCTCACAAAAAACCCCCCTATTTACTACCTGTGGCTCTATGTTTTAATCAAAGTTATAGGTTATTCTTCAGTAATCATTCATTTTGTCCTATGTGCTTGTTTAGATTGATTTTTCCTTCTTGCTTTCTTTATAACATGTGAGGGCTAAAAACCCTTCCTTTGTATTTATCTATGATTGCATGAAACTTAGATTGTAGATCCTTTTGATGTTGCTTCTTGTTGATGGATGTGCGCATTAGGCTTTAGAAAACCAGATTTTGTCTGTATCGCTGTTGATGTAGAAAGGAATACCCATCTGGGTCTTGAACAGTCTTATATACAATACCTTACCCTTTATATGGATCTGATCCTCTTTAAGTTATTTCACATGCATTTAATATACTCTTAGGGGCCTTGTAATAGTCTTCAAACTACCTTACTTGTGCGTTGCCTTAACGGAATATTAAATAGACGGCGAGTTCGTGTAATCCGTTCATGACCTAGGAAATACTTACACAGATCATCACAAGTGTGACAAAGCAACGGATCTAGGAGAAGCAATCTGAGGAGTAGTGCATGATTAGGTAAATACATTTACTTATCATAAAGTTATCACTAGTAGATTAGATATTATTTAGTTTAGTTATCAGTTAAACAAACCAACCTCTCTAACCATAGATTTATCTGCTTTCTATAAAATATAAAAAAATACAAAAAGAATCTTCTCTCAACTCTTAAAATTCTGTTAGACCGTGATCAAGTTTCCCACCTATTCCCTTAGAGATCGTATAACAAACCCCCCGAGTCTTTGCCTATACTACTCTTGCATACGATTAGGTCCCGCCTTAGGGAGTTGTAAAACTTAGAGTGCAGGATTTTTTTAAGAAAACGAAATAAAAATTTTGCTCAGAGCCTGGAGACGGCGTCAGGATTCATCCTGACGACGTTGTGAGCCACAGCTAAGGATAAAATTAGAGATTTTCAAGTATTTTTGATGACTAGTTTGCACAACATTTAAAAAATTTGTAATTATTTTATAATCCTGCATAAACCTTTTGGATTATATCATTATTCTCATTCCTATCTTTACTGCTTTCGTAGAGTCAAAACCCTAAATCTCATTGTACTTTATACATATCTTGCCGATTTTACACTTAGTGTAGTTGTCTTTGATTACAGGCAATTACCTATACCTACCAAATATATTCCAAACCCCTGATTTTTTTTTGTTTTTTTTCTTTATATTTGACTAAGAAGGCTTGGATGTTAATTAGGAGTTTTTATTGGAGATTCTTAGAGGACGAATCTATCCAGTTATTGCATGTTTCTTCTCCCATATTGTGGCATCCAGAGGATGTACTAGTTTCTTTTACTTGTTTTTAGCTTCCTGTTATTGTTTTTACGGGATTACTTCTATGGAACATTTGGGGACAATTTGTTCACTTAAGTGTGTGTGGGGTGGAATAAGCCTTAGAAATATTCTATTCATTTGCCCATTTGCTATGTCCTTCAATGTGGGTAATATTCAAAAACATAGCATAAAAAGGTCAATTTTTGACCAAAATTTAATTTTTTATGACACATACCGACGTAAACCAAGTATTAATAGCAGTCTCATGGATAGATTATTTTATCTGACTAGCACAGAAAAACCCTCAGAATTTCACCCAAAAAAAATATAGGTTTCGCCTTTAGGATCTATAGGGAATTCGGGTATCATTATGTTACCAAGATTAATTTTACCTTTAGCCTTTTCTTAGAATCATTGGTATCGGTCTTTTTAAAATTATATGAGTTTCTTTGTTCCGGGTGGTAGTATATAAATGCTAAACACTTGTTTTTTATGCATCCCGTGACCGTCATAGTGGAGTCATTTGATTGTAGATAAGAGGCACTAGGATTAACCCATGTTTTAAACCCGTAATTGTTATGATGGTCACATCCGATCATTATAATGATCCCATCACCTTGTCATGCCACTCATTTTTAGTGCAGGATACCCCTAGTACAACCCTCTGAGCCTATCCTTTTTCACAGTTCTCTAATTTTTGGTGTGGATTCCAGATTGTTAATGAAGAGCATTGTTAACCTTTAAACACAATGTTAACACCAATTCTGAGCCTTACTTCTATGTACTCGCCTTTTAGTACATATTGGTTTTACCCCACAAGTCAATTATTAAGTACACAGTTGCTAAGTCTTTATCCTTGTAAATACTATTTTGGGACGATTGGGATTCATGGTAGTATTTATTTCGCGGAAGAATAGGGGAAGAAAAGTTAAATCAATACCCCCATATGTTTGTCAAGTGATCTCCATGTTTGTTGATCCTTTCAATTCGATTGTTATTTATTTTTTTTTTTGTTTTTTCTTTTTTATTGTTTTTTTATTTTTTTCTTTTTTTGACTTTTAGGGTCATGAATAGTTTATTGGTAAAGTATGTAAAAGTTCAAGTGTAAGGGTGCACCTATAAGCCCCTAGTGATGTATTATGTTATTCAAAAAAAAGAGAAAAATAGAAAAGAAAAAGGAAAGAGACTGGATGTTGTGAGTTGTGTATGTTTGTATATCTTCGTCGAAGTTCTTGGCTTAGCAACTAAACCAACATGTATTCGGATAAATAATTAGCTAACCCTTCCACTCTAAATTCACCTAAAGCCACCCAAATGTATCCTATCCATTTCCGTTTCCCTATATGTTATCTTACACCTACACCGCATAACCCTTTTGAAAAGGCCTCTTTGATAGTAATGAATAATGATTGCGCCTAGCGTATTAAAATACCTTAAAAGGTGATCATCCATAGATGGGTAAGGTAGTATGAAAGAACTATTGCGATGGAATCCTATATTTCCACTATTCGTGTTCTCTAGCTTCATCTGCATGGCATATATGTAGCTAGTGTTCTAGACCCAACACGCAACGCATCATCAAGAGTAATTATTATGTAGATCTACATACTAATTTTACAATGCAATCTAAGAGCAAAAACCACCTATCACACGTACCATAAACATAATAGATCTAGCAAGTTGGTAATGATAGTGAGGAACAATAATCAAACAACCACATGGACCTATTGAAAGAATAATGGATAAGAGAATTCTACACTAATAGAAGAACTTCACTATATTAAATCATGCAAGTGGGATGATACAAGAGGGTTAGAGAACCCTGCTACAATTCGTCACTTTACGACTCCACCTCTAATGTACATATAAAACCCTATAGTTGAGTTTGTATTTATAAGAAAATAATCCTTACGGCGTCGCCAAATTCCTGACGTTGTCACTTCGTTGATCCTTCTAGGGTTTCATTAAGTCGGCTACAATGTTGTCGCCGTCACAAATCATCCTGACATCGTCCCCTTGAAGTCCAGACGACGTCGCAAGTAATCCTGACGCCGTCTCCATGAACTATGAGCAATAATCTTCATCGACTTGAATGTAAAGTTGTATTCTTGTCCGTTTCTTCTCTAAATGAGCCCAAGTCACGTGTATTTCCTCCAAAATCCATCCAAGTGCTGAAAACACAAAAAGAAACGATTAAGTATGTATTTTGGAGATATTTGTATGATTTAAGGGGTTAAATGACTCACGTTCTTGAAGTTTAATCTCTGTGCCTTCCATCAATTCTTTGACCTGATCCCATATTTCTTTTGACTAGTTTGAAGTGGATGTGATTAAGATTCTATATGTCGACTGGTAGTCTCGAGGAAGAAAGAATGTTGGTAGCCTTGATGTCATAGTCGTATCGTATCTTTTCTGTTGGAGAAAGATCTGCTACTGTTTGTGGACGTTTTTTCATTTGCACCACCATTAACACCTAGAATTGTGATCTCTTCCTTGAGTTTAAATGGTCCGTTAACTATGGAATTAATCGACATCTCCCCATTCTCCTTACGTTTGATGTAAAGCCAAATATGCGTCTTCCAACTATCATACATGCCTTTGTCGAGCATCGAGGGTCGGTTTTCAGTACCCTCGGCGATAACGTTTTCAGCCATTGTCGCCATTTTGAATTGATTAATTATGACTACTGGTTATTCGTAATGTCGTTGCAAGATTAGGAATTGAAATTTAATATATTTTTTGTTTGTTTTAAGTGATTAAGTGTTAAAGTATGTTACTTTTAAGGTTTAAAGTCCTCTAATTCCGTAAAGTCTCGATCTTTGAAGTCTTAAAAGGTCCACGTTAGTCTGCGCCTCAACCACCCCTAATCCCCCCCCCCCTAAAAATGGTGATAGTAGATAAATCACACTCTCTCACGGCGCTCGCGCGCGATACTCGCCGCTTTTTAAGAGGTTAATTCGACTCGCGTTTTAAGGCCAAAAACTTATCTCTCGCGCTTTGTGAAATTAACACTTAAATCGCAAATTTAGATAAAGACTTAATTCATTTTTTGAAATTTACACTTAAATCGTAAATTCAGAGAAAAACTTGTATAGCTTTTTGAAGTTTACACTTAAATCGCAAATTCAGTGTAACAATTAAATCGCTTTTCCAAATGTAAATCGCAAATCAGATAAGATTTTAAATCGCAAAAGATATTCCGTAAAAAAAAATTAAATCGCTTTTTGTAAAAATAGAAAATACGAAATAACGTTTAAAGTTTAAATCGTTGTTAGGAATACGAAAAGTATCGATCACTTCCAATATAGTTAGTCATAGCTCATAGATTAATCATTTGTAATGTTAGTAAGCTAACCGGGCCAAAGGCTCATGGAAAGCCCATGACAAATCCCATGGACGGCCTTAGCATGGGGTATTTATACCCTCTCCACACATGGAGAGGGTGTTGGTTGGTTCATTTTACACACTTAATCTAATCTTTCTTTCTTGGTTACTTTCTCTCACTAGAACCATCCTCCCATCTACTTTCTCTCTCTATATTTCTATATTGTTCTTTGGTGTTATTGATTAATAGTATTCTACAATTGGTATCAAGAGCCATGTAGTTATTTGCTTAGTTTTTTGTGTTTGGTTTGTTTCGTTTTTTTAACCATACCTTCTTCTTGTTCTTCTTGTTTTCGAAGCTATTTTGTACACTACAAGATCATTTACATAGGTAAATCTGATCTAATATCTTTAGGATATACGTGTACAAGCTTTGAATCAAGAAAAACATCATTTTTGTTTAAATTTTGTGTTCGAAAAGTCTTACAAAGTACAATTCTTAATTTTAAAATTTTTGGCTTAAAAACTATAAAGTTTGCATTTTTAAGGTACATATAGGCTTAGTAATACTAGTTGTACATGAAATTAAAAAAACGATCAAAAGTGTGTCTTTTTGTGTTTTGGAAAAATTTGAGTTTCGTGTAGTTAAAGGCGATTTAGCAATTGTGCTTTGGAAGGCGATTTAGCAACTTTCAGTGCAAGGTGAATTAGCAACTTTAAGTGCAAGGCGAATTAGCAGTTTCCTTTGCAAGGCGAAATAGCAGTTTCCTTTGGAAGGCGATTTAGCAGTTTCCTTTGGAAGGCGATTTATCAATTCTTCATTGCAAGGCAATTTATCAACTTTTCATTGCAAGGCGATTTAACAACTCTGCAGTGGAAGGCGATTTAACAACTTCCAAGCCAAGGTGATTTATCAATTCCTTTTGCAAGGCGATTTAGCAATTTCCCAAGCCAAGGCGATTTAACAATCTTCTTTTGCAAGGCGATTTAGCAATTTCCCAAGCCAAGGCGATTTAACAATCTTCCTTTGCAAGGCGATTTACAATTTCCAACGCGCGTACAACGCGCACGCTCGCGCGCTCTCACGAACTTTTAATCTCTCGCGTGCTTCAAATTAATTCACTTGGACTGCTACTCGCGTTAATTACTCCCAAAGTTTGCTGTAAGTTAATTAAAATCGGCGCGCTCCGAGCACGTCGGTGATTTGTAAAATCCCGTGAAACATTTTATTGTCTTCCCGGTTTTTGCCATGAGTTGTAATATCCCGTGTAGTTTCCAAGATTTACAACTCTTAAAAGGGACAACTCACTAAAAACTCAAATTACTTTCAATCACCGTTCGAACCACAAGTCATTTTATAACTCAAATCAAAACTGGATTCAATGATTCACTTGGACAAAAGAATCTCTTGCAGGAGTACATGATACTTCTCGCGTGTGCTGACAAATCGTTCCACCAATTTTAGCAAGGACATGTATGTTTCTTGGAAAAAGTATAATGGAATTATACATGTCAAACTGAGAGCACGAAAGACTGATTACTTGAATTCAATGGAAAACGGTCCACTCATGCTAGCTCCTATCAATTGAAGGAGAAGGGGGTGACCATTAACAAAGAAATATGCTGACTCTATCTCGCCTCGGCAGCGCTGTAAATTTAAGCTGATCGGTGATATGAAGGCAACCAATATCATTCTTCAAAGTCTACCAGTTAGAATCCTATTTCACTGTTAATCATCACGGGTTGTCAAGGGGATTTATGAGGAGAGAGTTCAATATTACTAGTGCAAGGGTACCTATTTGTCTAAGAGGAAAGAGAGTGTAAATCTGTATGATGCAGTCTTGATAAGTTTTTACTCACATCAAAGCGGAATCACTCATAAGTATTACTTGAGATTCACTCAGCATGATTCAATGACATAGAACATCTAACAACATGAAATGGAGCAATTTCAAGTTTATACCAAGTTATATACAGTCTTGAGTTGGAATAGAGTAAGTTTGTGACTGATGTCAAACTAGTAAAAGATTTGCATACTACCAACTTTGATCAGCTTAATGCATATCTTAAACAACATGAACTCCATGCAAATGAAGTCCGTCTTCTGTGTGAACGCAATTAGGATCCACTTGCATTTGTTGCAAATCAGCAGATGACACCACCTCACTTCAACACTTATCAGTCTTCATACGACAATCCTCAGCTTTAACAATAGTTTCCACCATCTCAGTATGGATCAATTCATCCGAAATTAACTTACTCATAAACTTATCTACACATACCTCAATTCAATTAATCATCGTTCCACCATCGTTATCATGATCAGTCTCAAATTGAATCATTCAAACCTAGTTGTTTCACTAATGCTTATCAATCACACAAGTTTTACCACAATCGAATGACCGAAGGCACCTCTTGTGACTCAGGTTTTTGATTGTTCTGTATTCTCTCAGGAGGATGATCCAAATTGCTCGTCTCAAACAGGCAATGGCTTTTCTACGGTTATAGCTTCCTTCAAGGTTCCCTCAAACCATTTAATCAACTTAGACTTTATCGAATCAAGAAAACCAAGCCACTAGTCAGATGGCTCAGGGTCACCTGTACAACAAGTTCAGGGGCGACAAGGTCAAAGTTTTTCTGGTACTGGTTATAAGAGTAATGCTACTAGTTCTGGGGGAAACAATGCAAGTGGACAGGCAAGGGTTGTTAAATGCTACAACTGTCAAGCTGAAGGACATATGGCTAGGCAATGCACTCAGCCTAAGCGACCAAGGAATGCAGCGTGATATAAGGATAAAGCAATGTTAGCTGAACCTCAAGAAGCTAGACAAATTTTGGATGAAGAGCAACTCGTATTTCTTGCAGATCCAGGGGTTCCAAACGGTCAAGCTGTTCAGACAATCATTCCAAACAATGCTGCTTTTTAGACTGAGGATCTTGATACGTATGATTCTGACTGTGATGATGTCTTGAATACAAAAGCAATTCTCATGGCCAACATTTCTAACTATGGTTCTGACGTTATCTCAAAGGTACCTATCTTAATGATATGGAAAATCACAGGGTGGGCATGATGGCATGATTTTGAACAAATACAAGTTATGGATTTTACAGATAATGAGATACATAGTGATAGCAATATCATTCCGTATTCTTAATATTTGCAAGAGACATAAGAGGCAAATGTTTAAGATACTAATTTGCAGGCACAACAAGATTCAATAATCTTATCTGTGATAGAACAAATGTAGAAACAAATGATTAATCATGTAAATAATTGGGAAAAGGCTAATAAAGAACAAAATAATGAATCAGTAACTGCTGAGCTAGAGAGATATAAAGAACGAGTCAAAATTTTAAACAATGTCTTAATATTGATTTAAGCAGCCGTGAAAAAATGATTGATTCTCAAATGGATGATATGATTAAAGAAATGCTTGCACTGAAAGAACAAGTTGACTCACTTGAGCAAAATCTTTCTAAACAAGTCAAAAAAGGAATGTTTACTGCAAACATTCATGATTTTCAAAATTAAATCCAAAGAAAAAGAAAATAAATATATGGAAAATGAAATTGATTTGGAAAAGAAGATAAAGAAACTTGATAATATTATTTTTAAAGTGGGTCAATCTGCTTAAACAGTGCACATGTTAACAAAGCCTCAAGATTTTTATGATAATATACACAAACAATCTCTAGGTTATCAAAATCCATTTTATCTTAAGAAAGCTCAGCGGATTAAACCAACCTTGTATAATGGTATTGCCCTACTACCTCAACCTATCCCACCCCACCAAACATTCTTTCTCTAGCTATTTCTGCTAAACATGTTGCTATGCATGTGATTGATGATGAGGAAACATTGATTTTGAAATAAGAGAGTTGATAAAAAATGTCTGAAAAAGAAAAGGATCTAGAGGCCATTAAACGAAATATTTCTCATAAACCTATTGATTATGAAAAATTAAATAGACTATCTGAAGATTTTAGGAAACGTTTTACTCCACAACAAGAATTGTCGGCTGAACAAGCTTTTTGGTTGCGTATGTCCAATCCTACCAGTAAACCTTCTGATGCATCACATGTCAAAATAGAAGCTCCTAAGGAACTTCCTAAGGTAAGCTTGTTGAATGAAAGCCTTAAAAAGATTAAATTTCACTTTGCGTGTGTTGGTCAATGTGAGTGAAGATAAGGACTACACTGGTATGCTTCGTATAGTAGGTGAATGGGGGTTTGAACATACTAAAGCATGTTTTTACAATTGAAAATTATTACATTTCTAAAATCTTAATAGACATCTTTAATTGTGTTGATAAAGATCTTCTAAATGAAATGATGGTAGATACAAAACGTTTTTGACCCAAATAGATGCTGTTGTTCAAACAATCTTCAGTTGACAACACAATGTTAGAGAAATTGCTAAGAAGAATTACTTTTAGAAATTATAACGACTCTTAAACAATTCCATGTCTCAAGATGTTCTTTTAACTGTGATGAATTCTATGTCTTTGATTGGGAATCTGTGAATATGGAAGAAAGAGAAATGAATCTTGTGATTGTGTATCAATCTTGATGCCGGTTTTGGAAATATCACAAACTGCACTTATTGATCTTTTGAAAAAGTTACTCACAACTTGAAAAACATTGCTAATTCTCTTGATTGTCAATACAAACTTATTTCAAAGAAAATTTTTCAAATACATGAATCTGTGAAATCAAAATGCTCCCGAATTTAATTTTTTTTTTAAAATAATGATTTGAAAAGTCAAGCTTCAAGTACAAAGACACTACCTTTTGTAAGTTGAAGGAATTATAAAATCAATGAGATAAAGTCCAAGGAACGGAGATGTCAATAAACACCCTGATTATTATGAAATAGAGACAAAAACGATATTTAGAGACTAGAAAAATAGTTGTGGCAAATTGCTTCGGAATAATGAGCGTCTTTGTAATGAAATTAATCATGTCAAACAGTTTTTTAAAGATCAGTTTAACTCAATCAAAAAGACACGTGTTCGTTAATACAGACACAATGGACTCTTTCATTGATAAACTAAACTTAAAATGTGTGAATGAGGATTTTAAAAGCTTAAATTCAAGACAAGGTTTTTGTGATAACATCATTGAAAACGATTTACGAAAACTAAAAGAAAAAAGATATTGTTTGATATTGTTGCACCAAAATACATCTGCCAACATTATTGTTCCAAGAATGTTCAAGCTTTACTTAGACCTTTGGGCTCATAGGTTATTGCAAATAGGGAAGTCACATAGATTACACTTAAGTACACTCAGGAAAATAAGCAGATTATTTTTGGGGAATAGTCGAACAAGCTAAAGCAAAACCATACCTTTTAGATAATATGTTAGACTTTGGCTGACCCCTCCACTATTTTCAAGCATCGCCTAACTAATTCAGGAGTTATTGTATATGTTTGAGGTACTTGCCTAATACGATTAAACTTAGTGCGAAAAAGGTTGCTGTCACACCCAAAAACAATGTCAAGAAAGTTAGGTTTGTTGAACCTCTCACATCCTCAAGAAACATTAAACAGGTAGAGTCATCTAAAACATCATATTCTAACACACCTGTGTTGTCTCTTACAGGATTGAAGTGTTCTACTAGTAATTGCGGATCAAACCCAACAGGTAATAAAAAGAATGATATGATCTCGCAAACACCAAGTAGAAACATGAAGAATAAAGTAGAAGCCTAACCTGGGAAAGTTAATAAAAAGAATCGTGTTGTTGAACCTATTCGTGATGTTGATGTTAAGCATTCATTGTTAAATGCGAATTCAGAACTTATTTGTGCTACTTGTAAGAAATCTATGTTTGATGGTATTCATGATATGTGTCTTCTTGATTTTGTG
>BQNB010148576.1:0-16280 GCA_026074375.1 Tanacetum coccineum | reverse complement strand
TATTTAAAATGTGTGGCTAGAAATCCTTCTTATTCTTCTTATTTTAGTTTTTCTTCTCACTTGATCCCTTCCCTATATATGTATATATATATATATATAGGCTTCGGTTCCGTTGAGAAGGTTTTTATTTTGATAAGATTGAGAAATCTACGTTTGAGCAAATTGATTCATATTTTTTGATTTGATTCACAAGTAAACATCATTTCATAGTGAATCAAAGCTATAAATCACAAATTTGATTCACAAATCATTGCTAAAATCTAGTTATGGTAATGATTCCTTAAATTTGTTAGAAGATTCAGTATTTTATTTATATTGCAAAAACGAGATTTTTTAACATTGATTCAAATTTTTTTACACATTTTGAATTATAATCACATTAAAATGAGTTTTACGCTTGAAAAACTTAAATCAAAGTTAAAAATTTATCATTTTTGAAAGCCTTCTCAATTTTCTCAAAATAAAAACCTTCTCAATCGATCCGGATTCTATATATATATATATATGGGACCGTTCTTTGCAGAACCATTTTTTTGTACAGAACCATTTTGGACCAATATAAATTTAGTATTATTAAATGTTTTTTTAATTCAAAAGGGTATAATAGTCAAAACACATTTTGACTTTTTTTTAAATTTTTAATTAAAAAACGTTTTTTAAAATACCTTGATTTTCGGAATTATTTTTTTAAAAATATTTTTTAAGTTATATGTTTTGAAAAGAAAAAAAACAAGTGCATATATGTTTTTTTTAAATTGTAAATTTCATATGTTTTTGTCGTACATTTTTTTGCTTAAAGTGGTAATATAATATATGCCTTTCCACTGAGAAGAGTTTTTATTTTAGAGAAGATTGAGAAATCTTTTTTTTTTTTTCTTTTTCGTTGACAAATTGATTCATATTTTTATTATTTGATTAAAACATGTCAACATCGTTTAAAGGGTGAATCGAATCTAAAGATCACAAATTTGATTCACAAATCATTGTTAAAATCGAGTTATGTTAATGGTTCAGTAAATTTGTACAGATGATTTAGTATTGCACTTATATCGTAAAATCGAGAGATTTTTAACATTGATTCAAATTTTTTTTACACATTTTGAATTTTAATCACATTAAAATGAGTTTTACGTTTAAAAAACTTGAATCAAAGTTAAACATATGTCCGTATTTTGAAAACCTTCTCAAATCGATCCGGATTTTTATCATAATATATATAGAGATAGAGAGAGTTAGGTCAAATGAGGAGTATACCTTAAAATAAGAATGATAAGAAGTAACTATAAAACCGCATACCCGAGTTGCAACCGACTTAATTAGATGCAATATATCTATAATCTTAGATTCATTATAATGCATCATAATGTGTTTTCTCCCTAGGCTTTAATTAGATGCATAGAACATTTCATGATTTCTCTTCTTTTTTGTTCCTCTGCATGCCTCGAAATAATGAAATTCAATTTGCACCATCTACACATCAAATTAACTTTCGAAACTCTAAATGGTGCATCTAAATGAATAAAAATGCATCTAATGCAAGTCGTTGCATCTCAAATGTGTGGTTTTAAGAGTCACTTTCTCACGCACTGTCTTATTTAATTTACTTCTCACTGGAATCCTTACTATATATATATTATATATATATTATATATATATATATTATATATATATCTAGTAACATAACCCGCCCACGGGCGAGTTCGGTTCATAAAACTTTTTTTTGAAGACAATGTTTTTAATTTAGTTCTAATGGTTGACGTGTTTGTGTAAACATAGAATCTCCATTCCTCTTTTTCGTTTGATTCTCGACAGTGTGACATATAGTTGTCCGTGTGAGAATACCGTTTTGGTTAAAAGCAAACCAACCTTTGATAGTGTCTGGCCTTGGCTCTTAGTAATTGTCATTGTCAACATAATGTCAATTGGAAGACAAACATTTACATGCATGCATTTTCCTACTAACATAACCCGCTTGAAGGGCAGGTTCACTTCATATAATATAGACAATACTAATTAAGTAGATGTATAGTTGCATAGGCCGCACCGATGGGCGGACAAGCCTGGAATAGCAAAAAGGCTCAATAGATAAAAGCGAGACTCAAGCCAGAAGTTAGGGTTGTCGATCTATTGCCTTGCATTGTGACCTAAACAACCCAGGTGCCATCAACTTATACCGAAGTCAGGGTTTTAAGAGCATCAAAATACCCGAAGGAGCCAAATGGCCCCAACCCCGAACTGCGCCTGATATGCAGTTCAACTTCATGATAAAGCTCCTTGATAAAAACTGAACAGATTGTTAGATTCAATTTGTACCACTACTATTTCAAAAGGTGCAATCAATCAGTTCAGCCAAGTAATGTATGTTAGGGTTCATAGCAACTGTTAATGTATATTTTAATAGTATAGTACTTGTTAGTCCTTGTAATATAAATGGAAATTTGGGGTTTCTTTATCTTGTAATATGTTTAAATAATGCTCACTACTGAATATTTTTTTTTCTTTTTATTGCATTCTGGTTATAATGAAAGAATGTATTTCCTTGTAAATAATTTAAACCTGAACTTGATGAAGTTTGACCGCCACTACTTCATATCGAGTTTGAGCTCAAAGGTATACTCATTTAGGGAACATTCTCAAAATAAACTGGTCGCCTAAAGTGTTTACCCTTTCTAGACCTCAAAAAAGAAACTTCCCAAAATAGACCAGTCGCCTGGTCTCTTAAGTCGCCTTGGTGTGGTTCATTTGTATTTTTTTATAGCTTTTGGAACAGCTAAAAGCCCAAAAGTCAACAATTCTCTATGACATAAAGCGATAAAAACAACTTATTACAACAGAAATCCCCAACAGTGGTTTGCTCTCTTCTTTTGACTATTGTTTTATAGAAAAATCTCGAGCCTGATTATTGTCGTACAAATTTGGCCAATGTGGAAACGTCCAAAGCTGAGAACTCATTTGCAGCTAAAAGCACGGCTAGTGCTAATGTTACCGCATCCTCATTGTTGGGCGCCTACAATGGTTTATGGTATTTTTTAAATATTTTTTCATATGCGAATAACTGGAAATAATGTATGGTATAGTTGAAATTTGAAAAGACCGTAAATTACCTCAATGTTGAGGGGCAAAACAGGGTCATGAAGCGAAAGTCTCAGAAGGAACCACCCACCATAGCCTGAAACTCTAACCCCTTCATATTTAACCAGGGATTTTTTAAGCGGATCTGATTCACTTTTGTTCACCAGATGCTTTAGCATTGCTTCCCCGTTGTCACGGAAAGATATGTGAACACCAATCAGATACTTTTAATATTCTTGAGGCATATGTAGTATTTATAGAACATGTGAGTCAACATACCCTCCTTTAGGATCAGCATGATTTTGATCTATTTTTAATCTAAGCTCAACAGCAACAGCTGGTTCTTGTAGTTCCTCTACCAAATCGGTCAAAACTTTGTTGCCCCCGGTTTGACTCGAAGCTCTAGCTGATGCAAGTTTGTTTAATAGCTTCACCTGCAATTTCACACATCGAATCAAGATGAATTTAAGAAATTGCTTTCTTTTATGTAGAGCTTATTTATCTTAAGTTCTGACTAAAGAAACCAAGACACCATGCTCTATAGGTCAACTTGTTAGAAAACACCTATATTTTCAAATCTATGACAACAATATGCATACCATAGATATGCACCCATCATCAAGTCGGCGATTCCTCCTTTTGCTGCTCCATGAACCACTAGTTTGGAATCCCAAAGTGTGACTCCTCGCCAACAGAATTCTGTGAAGGATGCCAGGTCAGCACGGTAGTAAATTTGTAATTCAAGTAATTTGATTGTTTGTATATTGTACAGAATTTGAATATCTAGCAGATATTGAATATTGTCAAGTCTTACTTGACGAATTGCTTCTTCAATAAGATTTTTATAACCTCTTTTGAACTTATGGTGTTTTCCTCCTGTAAGAATTTAGGAACTATCAGCACATCTTCAGTTCTTTATACGCACACTTCCAGATCGAATATATGCACGTGCTTAAATGAAGGCTTTTTACTTACCTAGTTTTTTCTCAATGAAGGTTGTAAGCTCGTCCGAAGTAACACTCTCCGTGACAAGAGTTGTACCAGGGTGCTAGTAGGATCAAACGAAAGAGTAAGTAGCTCAAACTTATTAAAATAAAAAACAATATTGTGAACAGTTAAAGCAACTTACTTCCTCTAAAATGATAGCAGACATTAAAGCAATAAGACGATTCCGATTAAACTCACAACCCGTGGAATCCACAGCAGCTGATCTGATTCAGACACCAATCAATTCCCTAATTGGCACATATAGATACGACTTGTGATCTAAGATCATATTCAAAGAGAGAAAGCATCATAAACTTATAGCAAAAAATCCACCAGCCCTGTTCCCAGCATCCACAACTATATAAAATCCTTCCAATGACTTTTTTGATAACTTAAAACAATATGTTTCCTGAAGCTTTGCGAACAGCTGCTATAAGGTAAAATGCATAAAAAGACATGTAGTCAACTTTACTGATTAATAATGAAGCTTTTCTTTCTGCCTCTTTCAAAGATTCTGCTGTAAACCCACTAATGTTTGCAGCACGCGCTAAGATGTCTTTGATGTTGGCTTTTCCAAGCCCTCCAGCATTAGTAAAAAATTTAAACCCATTTCTGTTGTATGGAAGATGGCTTGTTGTCATAAGAAAGTAATAGCATAATGAGAAATTCGTACTACAATATTCACTTTCAAGACTTTTTCTTTTATATTTGGTTCCAGATATATTACCTGTTATCATGATAGCTCAATTAACTAGACATAAGAAGTCCTTCATTGTTTTTGTCGAGGGTACTATTGAACCTTTCCGTTGTGATGCTAGTCCTAACCAATATAAATCCAAACATCAAAAGAATGAATTTGTGAAAGAACGCTATAAAACGATAAGTTCATGATTAAGTAATCATACTCGATACCCGTAATGCACAACATCAAAGTCTGCACTGGCAATTCCCTGAGAAGCCGCATTCTGCAAAACAACACAGACATGTAGCATAATATATCTGTATAACCTGAAAAAAACAAAATTGTAAAGTCCATCAAAGCCAACAGAAGGATCATTCAGAATATATGACTATATGAGTATAAGCAAAGAAGTATGAAAACTCATACAAAGGAGTCTAATACATCAAGGCCGTACCAGTTAGGATTATGGTTGTCTGTATGTTAATTCATTAAATTTCAAACTGATCCTGATATGCATAACCAACACTTATTCTGCAACTCGGCTACATATAAGCTTGATGAGTTATTTTGAGTCAAAGCCCATTATTCTGAGCTGGAAAAAGCGGAGTGATGGGATAACTCCTCTTCCCACTACTTCCAGCCACAAGTCTGAAACGAAAAATGTGGCATATAGGTAGAAAAGTCATACAATGTTTGAATGTTTTCACGCTCTATTAAACCCGCCCATTAAGTACTATATATAACATAGCAAACACTTGCATAACAGTTGAGCTTTTGTTAGAAAATCGATCTTGGCGAAGCGAAAACGACCAACAAATAGGCCCTCAAGTCGCTTATACAGTTGTTACATGTATAAACTGAATGTAACATTGTTCTCATATAATATAAAGTTAAGAAACCAGCTGACATACTTCCAAACATGTTCATTAGGCGTTATTGATAGCATTCTAATATAACAGACATCTCTCTTATGTACCACAACATCCACAACCTATGTATATATCAAATTAGTGATGTCGATAATAGTGCATTTTAATGTATTCAAATTCTTCACATAATGAACTATTTTATTAGTTTTATTATATCGAAATACACATGGTTTCAGAAATAAAGTAGGGTAAAGGAAATTACCTTTCCGTAAACACTGCTTAAAATAGCCGCCTGGAACACAATTGGTCCCCTCACCAAACAATCTCTCCACGAGGATATGGTTGATCATCCGATGTATAATTCATTTCAGGAACATCCACAAGCTTTACTTCTGAAATAGGATTCCAATATGCCAAGGCTTTGGGAAAACGTGAACGTGGCAGCCAGCAGAGGGAGATACCTGGTTATATAAAACATCAGTCACAATATAAATACCATTAATTTATTAGATTATATCAGATACCATATACTTCAGTGAAACAAAACTTGACTAATAAAGAAACTTAATGTACCTAGGGTTTATTTTGTAAGACATAGAACCAAGAGAACCAGCACGAGAATAGGGGACCACTCAATTAAGTTGGCCTCTAGAAAATTCAGAACATTGCCTCATGCCATATTCAATGCACAGAATCGGAGCTCCACTGCACCGCGTTCCCCATCTTTATCACCAGAGACGACATAAATGGCCATTGGAAATGAATTGTCTTGAACTTCAGTTTTCGCTATTTTACGACATGCAAGTGTCTCCCATGTGCGACACATGGTGTATGGGCTGACCCACGACCCTGGAGCAAGGGCATAACCTTCACTAGCTTGAAGAGGATTGTGAATGAAGAAAGTTGAATTCTCATAATCACCAAACATGTGTAATATTTCAATGTAATCCTTATCGAATGACTGCATCATTAGAAAGAAAAAAACCAAGCAAATAAATTGAGAAATTCAATGGTTATCATGCAGTTATAAATTTAAATCAGGTATCAACTCTGAGATGAACCTGTTGCGAAGGTTTTCGCATCCAACTTACAATTTGAACATCATGATCGTCTAGTGGAATTGGCCCTGAGTCAGGTAGCCGAACTTCTTTTGACTCAACTTGTGCTCTGTCAGAAGGCTTTGGAGGCTGCATACAAAATTTCATTAACTCAAATATGTAATCATGATCAAACAGAAACTTACAAATAACATGTCTAACATAATATGAAACAATAAACATACAACCGAACACATGACAAAAAGGGGGGAAACAAATTATGATAATAGGGTTTAGGGTTTGTCAAAAGATATGATGAATTGTCTGTATATAGTTTGTGGGATAAATTTTATAAAAACTAAACATATCAACAATAAACAAATTGGATTATTTATAGAATATATTAATTATGTTTTTGATATTAAAACACAAATCGAATGGTGGCTCAGTTGGTTTAACTAAGTGGATCTAAATCATAGATCATAGGTTCGAATCCTGCAACATACATAACTTTTATACAATTTTCGAAAATTCATGCCATGTAGGTGTCATGTCATCGTTGAGGTGTCGTCCAGTCAGTATTTCATATTAATCCAGTTAGCCCCATATATAAGTTATAGATATATTTATTCAATATATATATAAGCATTTAATAATTTAAATAAAAATAAAAATAATATTTTATTATTATTTTCGTCTTATTATCGGGCTAATGGGGTAATTACAATGTCTCGTTACTTTAATTCGTCTACGTCCAATAGCTTTTACCTCGACACTTAATCTTCCTTAAGATTCATCTTTCATTTTCTCAATTAAAATCGACACAACAAATGTAAATATTAAATGTTTAAGAAAAAGATTTCGAGAAATTACATCTTTCGTCTTGCATTAAATTTTCAAGTAAAATAACTATTTATTATTAAAATTTTGAAAATTTTACTCCTTTCGAGCAAAGTTTCTAAGTATAAATTTCTTTCGAAAAATCGGCATGACCCGTACGTCTTTATGACTTTTTCCAAGATCTTAAACCTTAATTCAAAACACTTTTTCACAAACCCGACGTTTTCCGACAAACACAATACCAATACCTTCAACATGTTTTATCAAACCGTAGCAAAATAACCCCTTTACATCCGACAAGTCCAACAAAAACTCTCTTAGTCCAACACAATTCCTTTAGTCCATGTATAAAGTCCACAAATTCATTTACTTGTTATTGGGTCTTATGACCCTTTATGGTCTTAAATACTTAGCCCGATAGTGAAGACTTAGTCCATACCTCTTTTCATAAGCTCAAAATATAAACCCAAAATCCAATGGGCCTTAAGCCCATTAAGCCGAATCGAATATTAGCCATAAGCTTTTTATATAGCTCGAAAACCAAATAAGCTATAAGCTTAATATATAAGCCGAAAACCAAATAAGCTATAAGCTTAATATATAAGCCGAAAACCAAATAAGCTATAAGCTTAATATATAAG
Source organism: Tanacetum coccineum (assembly GCA_026074375.1). Lineage (NCBI taxonomy): Eukaryota > Viridiplantae > Streptophyta > Magnoliopsida > Asterales > Asteraceae > Tanacetum > Tanacetum coccineum. The sequence goes on along the minus strand of BQNB010148576.1, from coordinate 8,152 downwards.
CCGAAAACCAAATAAGCTATAAGCTTAATATATAAGCCGAAAACCAAATAAGCTATAAGCTTAATATATAAGCCAAAAATCAAATAAGCCATAAGCTTAATATATAAGCCGAAATAAGCCACATCCAATAAGCAAAAGCCCAAAACCAAAAACTAAGTCCAATAACCAAGTCCAAGTGGGCCGAGCCCACCTTGGTGTCGGACTAACGCAACCAAACACACCCTTCGTTTGGGCCGAGCCCACACCGAGTCCACAACTACACATGGATTGGGCCGAACCATCAAACGAGCCGGTTGGGACGAACCCACATTTGGGCCAAGCCCAAGCCGAAAACATATAAACCCAAATAAGCTATAACCTAGCTTATTGATTAAGCAAAACTTCAAAATAAGCCCTTTTTAAGCACTTTCATGAAATGAAAAATTACCACAACAACCATTTTATTTAAACTTAAAAACCTTTTCTTTTCTTTCTTTTTAAGCTGAAGCACAAACACCCCCTTTTTCACATTTTCGTTTCCAAGATTCGATTTTTATGACGATCAACTTGTACAACTACTGTTTTAACACCCTAATAGCCACAAAAGTACAACTTTTAACAAGGTTTAGAAAACTTACAAGTTTGGATGACCTTGGTTCGGTTTTGACGCGAAAGGAACGAACTTGTACACCTTTTATATAACTCGCGTCTAATAACTATCAACCCACTATCTATTCTTAACCCGTGTTCTTGAGAAAATCTTTAAAATCTTTGTTTTCTTCTTCCTTGTGGTTCGTCCGATTCTAGAGAGAGAGATGGAGAGTTTTTTGTGTTTTTTTTATTTTCAAAATGAGATGCGTGAATGAGAAATTGGTTAAGGTGGTGGAATATTTGTGTACCAATGGAACATCCTAGCAAAATTTTAGCCTTCTTGTCCCTTCTTATCCATTCTAGGCATCCAAGCATCCTAGGAGGCCTCGGGTCTTCCTTTTTATGTCGGGATCACTTAAAAACTCAATTTTCATCTATTTCAAATGTCAACCGGACTTAGTTGTTATTTTCATTGCGTTTAAAATCATTTTTCCATAAACCTAGGTTATTCACACGACACCTATCACACTAAATTGCTACAAAAATCCATTTTGGGCCGTTATCGACCGACTCCGGACCGAAAACATGAATTTTTGACAAGCTCAACCGAACCTTGCTCATCCATTTAAAAACACTTCAAACCACAAAATATGGCTTGGAAACTTATTTTCAACCAAAATTTTACCTTTTTACGACCGTTACAGTCTTTTACCGAATTTCACGAAAATAACCGTTTTTCTGATATCTTTTAATTCTCACACTCACGATTTACGTTTTAATTCAACGTTATTTCATTATTATGAATTTATTAAATAAATAAACCCATTAACACATTCCCAACTTCATTAAATCTCCACACTTGAATAAATTGTCGTGCCGGTACGCGCTGCATGACGATTTTTCGCTAAACGCGGGAAAACTTCCCGGAAAGCACATAAAACTCCAAAACCACTCTAAAACAGAAAAACAAATCAAAAGCGATTCATTTATGAACTCAAAACTTCATCAAACTCCTGGTCAAACCGAAACCGCTTTTACGCAAAATAGTCAACAGAAGTCAACTTTTCAGCTTTCATCAGGAAAACTGACAAGATCGAAAAACTTCAAAATACAATACTATAATATTTTATAATACTTAACCCTGAGCAAATTACCGGTTATCACAAACACAACGAACCTTGTGTGTGGTTTTATTTGTTCTTGTAGGAACATATCTTTTATATAATAAAAGAATTACATCATTTCAGATATTTCTATAAGATTAAATCTTATATGAAAATAAATTGGATCAATAAGAATGCTTGATTTTGCCACGTAGGCAAAATCGTGCGATCTGATTGGTCAATAAAAAGTCAAAATTAAATCAATTTAGTCAAAATTGAAAAAAATTGGTAGATAAATTTGATGGAGAAAAAAAACACATAAAAATATATGTGTCAAATTTGTGAAAATAAAAACTTCAAAAAAAGAAGATAATTAAAAAAACTTTAGTGGTTTAATTTTAGATAAATTATATGGAGTTAAAAGTGTAAATGTATAAATTTACAAGTTTTATTATAACTTTAAAAATAAACAAATAACCATTAAACTTTATTTTCTAGACTTTATATTTTAAAATATAACAAATGTAAACAATTTCTTACTTCCAAACAAAGATTTAACATTATGTAATCACATCCCAAATCTACCCTAAGACTTTTTGGTGGATTTTTCATTGTCGGCCTGAAATCATGTTGTACAACCGAAGCACATCGAAGGTTCACTTAAGCCGACTCCGTGCTACCTAAAAGAGTAGTTTCGCTGGGATTAGTTGGCTCACAGTGTCGAGTCAGAAAACACAAGTAAATCAAAAGAAAAAAAATTAGTAATCATCCTCAAGTTCATATATTACGTAATATATAAAAGATTTAATGAACTATTGTCTTCATATATTTCGATAATACTCTATAACATAACTTATAAACAGAAAAAAAATAAAAATATACATTAAGTTTAAAAAAACGTAATGTCTAACAATGTGCGTGCACAGGCATTAAAACTAGTTCATAATAATCTAAAAGACATTTTTCATGGATTGCCAATTTGCATGTTTTTTTGTCATAAGAAATATCTTTATAAACTTGTTTTGATGAATCATAATCAACTGGGTTTTTTTTTTTATTTCGATTGTAAAAAAATCTTTAGGCGTGTGATGAAAAGTATTTTTTTTGTCAATTATGTTGTAATTAATCTTCAACCTCCTCTTCGTCATGCTCGTCTTCGTCATCACTATCAATGTATGGATTATATCCTATCACAGCTTGATGACCGTCATCGTAAGCTTCTCTGTTATCAAAATGACTATATCGTCTTTCTGGAATATTGTCAAAACTTTTGTGATTATTGGTTATATACGGTTGATTTTAAGTACAAACATGTTATTTATTGTTCATAGTATGGAGATTGTTCAAATATTGCATTATTTTGAAAATGATGTGACGGTTCAACATGTTGCCAATTTTGTGAATTTTGATGAGGTGCAAGATTAACGGAATAATCAAAGTTGTGAGAATGTAAAATATTTTGTGAATAATGAAAGTTGCGACTGAGTTCACTAGAATAATAATTTTCTTAATTTTGAGAAGTATTTATTTGTTCTTCAACGTTCAATTCATACGATCTTGATTCTTAGTTACAATATAATTGATAAAATACCATCACTCTTCATCATCATTTATTTCATACACTTGGTTGCCAGGTTGAATTTTGAATGATAAACAAATCACCCCGGCATCTAAACCAAATTTTTTGCAGACATATTTTTTTGAAACTTTTGTAACTACTCTTTTTTGAAAAAGAACGTTACTACGACGACCACCGTTAACAATGCATACCGGAAACTTCCCTTGATAAAGCTCGTAGTTTTTTATTTTTGCTACCTTCCGGTGTGTTGTAATTTTTAGTCCGATTATCTATGATTTATACAATTTTTAAAGTAAATTTTTTTAGATAAAATGTCAGATAAATAAAGCGTGACGCAAAAATGTGAATTTTCAAGATAAAAAGTTAGATTTCCGGATATAAATTGATTATTTCAACTAAAACTTTAAAGATGCTATTTTGAATTTTAAATAAACTAGGCGAGCAAATAACATGGTGCAAACTCATTTGCATGCACAGCCACGTCTCACCTTAATAGCCTTTCCTTTTAATTAATTAGAGCGTGCAAATAACATGGTGAGCAAACTCATTTGCACGCACAGCCACGTATCACATTAATAGCCTTTCCTTTTAACTAAAGTTGAGCGCGCATATGACCATGGCGAGCGAAAAATATTTGCGCGCATAGTAGATTATGGTAACACAATTTTCAATGGTTGTTTTTCGTAACACTTATCTATATGACCACTCTGGAAATTTTCCTTGATAACTATCATATACTTGTAACAAGAAAATATTAAATACGGTAAATATGTATGGGGACAAGTTTTCTTATTATTATGATCTATCGCACAGTCACACTCACTTTCAAGATAACTATTTGTATGGAGTATGGACGGTTACCTGGGCTCTATAATCTTTAACTCACAACATGGAAAGCTTCACAACTAGACTGTTGCAGGAGCAATTTCCTGCATGTACATGAAGCCTGTGGCCATCCCAAGCATTTCAAACTAATCTGATGACCTTCCGCGGATAGACCAATTTGATAATTCATTATGCAAGTGTTGCTCTTTTCCCTTTTGCATCTCTTGACTGCACATAAAAGCCACAGCAACAATTTAGTACTTTGACTTTCAAAGTCGATAAGATTACATTTGAATTTCATTTCAATTCAGATTTTGGTGCCAATGTAATATCATAAATATTAGTTGCTTGTAGAATGTCTAGTAAACTTCATTACAGATACAGACAACCCATTTACTTATGAATTGGCAGATTCGGGTTACAATTTATCTCCAACGGACCAAGGAGGTCTAGGGAAATAGGTCAAGCGGATTCAAACATTTGAAAGTCACCATAAGTACATATTTGATTCATTTTAGCCTCCTGGATCATTCAATCCAACATTTTCTATCTTTAAATGATGTAGTATTTGACACAATAATCATTTGTTAAAAATAAAATATGTTGCAGAAATTGTGTATCTAGTCAACCCAACCCGTATGGAAAATGGCCCACTTTGACCCGCTACTGGGCCCACCCATTTTGACCACTATAACAGATATTAAACAATTTCTGAGAATTAAAAGTAATCTTGATCTAAACTTAAGTTGAAAAGTAACCCTAAAAAGTCAGTGTGTATGGGAAAGACCTGTGCTGCGGCAGATCTTTTAGCATCCAAGAACTGGCCATAAATATTGTACAATCTCTGCTTTTCAGCTTCTGAAACCGAAGGTCTAGCATTTGCAGCAATCTTCTCTAGAAGGGCATTGGTAATGACCGGCATATTTCCAGGTTCATGAGCTTCTTTACTGTTCAGAAGATCGTGGACAGCTGCCAGTTGAGCGTCTGATAAGAGGGCTTGGAGGTCCGCTCCACTAAATCCTTCTATCTTTTGAGCTATTGCTTCCAAATTGACGTCATTGGCCATTGGTAACTGATATCAAAAAGTTGAGAATTAAGATTTAGTCATCCATAAGATGAGCACATACATAAGAGGTGGTAAACTGGGCATATCGAGTGCGTTGGGTAACTGGTTCCGGTCGAAATTTGTAGATTTGGTTCGGTGACAACGGCCTTAAAAAATCATGTCTATTGTTTAGATAATATATAATGTGATTACAAGAACGACAATCTAATCTGATATTTAGCATAAAGCTCAGGAGGTTGCACAAAGAGATTGAAAAACCATCTGAACCCAATCCCCTTTAACCAATTATTTTCAGTTGTCACATTCGGCCTTAGAAAAAAAAAACATAACCCGAATCAGCACGTCAATATATAAATGGGTCGAAATTGCTACCTCCAATATACAGATGTCACTTTTACCTTTCTAGAAAGAACAGTAAGAATATCACATCTCTCTTTTGGTGATGGAAAGTCACAGAATAGTAGGCGATCCAATCTACCAGGTCGCAGTAGGGCCGCATCGAGTAGATCAGGTCTACTGCAAATCCATAAATAAAGTGGTTTAATTTCAATAAACAAAACTTAAACTGCTATTAATTAGAAAATTAACTCTAAATGTATCTTATATTCCCTCCAGCCATTATCAATGTCCATTTACGAAAAAACAACTAAATGTTCAAAAGCAGTATATTTTTATAGCAACGCATCAAATTGTTGAATACTTTCATAAACAACATATATATTGGCAATCACATACAGTTCAATCACCTAGTTCCTAAAGAAGGGACGAGTAAACAGGTATCTATATGAACAATGTTATCCTAATTTGACAATGCCACCTATACAATTTTTCAGAAGTTTGTGAAAGTGATATGTCACCAACTTTGAAATGAAGTCGAATAAATGACTGAACTAATATTAGCTACAATACCTTATTAGTCTTGCAAGGAAATGCAAAATAAATTAGTGGCATTCAAGTATGCGGCCTATATTTAAAGGTATGCCTACAAAATGTTAATGCCAAGTTATTTAATATTCACTAGAAACTCAAAGTCTCAATCTTGCATGGAAGGTTATCATCTTATGTAAGAAGTCAATCAGATGACATGCATTTTAGCGTGCAAGGAATGGTAATACGATTTAAAGATGACATGTGTATTCAGTCAATCAGATATATAGCAATGTACAACAAAGGAATGATCTCATGGACAGGCGAGAGTATCTATGAAAGAAAAATAATAAAACTTTTAATATCATTATTCGGAAAAAAAAGTTTTCAAATAATTACTAACCTTGTGGCAGCAAAAACAAATACTCCAGTTAAAACCTCAACACCGTCTAACTCTGTTAAGAACTGGGAATATTTGATACAGATTTCATTTAGTATGAGTCACAAAGTAGCATAATTTTGGGCCGAATTGCATACAAAATGTTGCCAACTTTGTCAAATTTCTAGTTCAGGTAAGTGACTTATTTTGCCACAAATAACAAAAATTATTGATAAAAAAAATAATAAAACTTACAAAAAAGTCGATAAACCACAAAGACTTCCCTAAATTTTGATAAACCCCTCAAAACTTTCAGGAAAAAAAACATGTTCACTGTTTTATTCGTGGCGCTGATATCAGTTACCTACAATCTTTTTGGTTTCAAAGTTAATGCAATTTTACCCAAAATTTTGTAGAAAGAGTAGAGATTAAATTGTAAAAAAAAAAAAACTAACTTGATTAACAACACGATCAGTTACACCAGTATTATCATGGCCCCTTTTAGGAGCAATGGAATCAAATTCATCAAAAAAGAGAAGGCATGGTGCTGCAGCTGCTGCTTTCGAGAATATATCACGTACCTGCAATTAAACTGTCAGCACCAGCAGTATTTCCGATAAAACGACACAAGAAATGTCATGAAACTTTGTGATTTTCTCATCATGGAAGAGGCTAGTATATTCACAAAATTGATACTGCAATCTAACATCCACAACTTGTTTTAAATGTACCTGATAATAGGATAGTTTACCACAACTACTGAACCATTTCATAAGACTCACACAGGGGTGTTTAGATATGTTTTAAGAATCTGATTGTGTCATAATGAATAATAACAATCAGATAATCAGGTAAACCTGATGCACGAGATAGTGTTTTCATGTGCTACTGCTGTTTAAAGCTGTAATGGTCAGATAATCAGTTGTTCGAGTGTTTGCAAATTCTGATTTTATTACAAAATTAATATATAAAATCATCAAATGGACATTTACAGAAATACACACGCCAAGCTTCTTAAAAAAGGGGAGGGCTTTACCAGGTTTGCGTCTTTGTGGTGGTGGGCTCAATTGCTCATACCCCGTGGATTAGTCGGCAAAAGTTCGGAAACCATGGTTACCCAAAAATAAAAGCTTAATATGTTTTGTATAAATCAATACTTACCAACTCTTTAAAAAGCGTTTATCCCATATAAATTCAACAACTATTTACTTTTAGTAGTATTATTAAGGGATAATTACCTGTAAATGTAACTAATTTGCCACTTTTTGAGTGTTGTGTAGCCAACTTTCTTTTTTGCTATTATATACCGAAACTTTTGAATTTCAACCTTTTGAATTTCTTAGGTAACCGGTTTGCTCCAGTAGTACCATATGAAGTTGATTATTTGATCCCTAAATAACCAAAAATCAGAATCCGCTATGCCTAAACACTTAAACTAAGACTTCAAGTCACAATAATTAGACAATCATTTTCATAACATACATTCAAACAACCCTTAAAATCCTAACCCGTGAACAGTGATACGATCACCTCATCTGCTATCTCCTTGCATACATGGAAGACTTTTAATTTGTGCATGCATGTTTCTTTCCCACGTTCCTTTGGTTTTCCCCAAGTTTAGTGAGTAGTTTAGACCATGTTCCCATGTTCTTTTACATTCCTAGAAATTAGGTTAGTGGTATTTTGTTTTCTATATATATGTAACTTATCTTTGCAAATGAAATCAGAGAAGAAAATTAATGAGAAGTTAATTAGTTCAAGAT
>BQNB010148575.1:1580-16280 GCA_026074375.1 Tanacetum coccineum | reverse complement strand
TGCAAACAAACAATAGTTAAAAGAACATATTTTGGTAACATAGATTCGTTCATTCAAAACACAATCGAAGGAAATTTGTGCCCCTAAATTAGAAGAATAAATGCGGACTTAGAAAAATTTTACTTGTGTTTGAACGAGGAAATGGTTGATGATTTGAGATACTTTAATTCTCTTGAACATGAAGTAGACACTCTCAAAACACAGTTTTTGAATGAAATACACCGACTTTCAAGGGAATATTACTATGCTGATCACATGAATGCAATACTTGGTGTGTACATTGATCTGGATAAAGTTACTAATTTGCAATGTGATTATCTGGAAACCTTAGAAAAATGTGAACATCTTGAAAAAGAGCTTTCAAAAAGTAGAACAATGTCAAAGAGTTTTGAAGCACTTCAGAAATATGCGATTAATCTTGAACTTGATTTACAACAATGTAAAGAAAAGATAAAAAATGACAAATCTTTCAAAGAAAATCAGTCCAACGTATTTATGAAAGAACGTGAACAGTATTTTGAAATTCAAGACTTGAAAGCTCAATTACAAGACAAAGTAATTGCAATAAGTGAGTTGAAGAAACTCATTGAAAAGATGAAAGGAAAATATGTGGAAACTAAGTTTGAAAAATCATCAGTTATTCGACAAACGAATGCTTTTAAAAGTCAAAGACAATCAGTTTTAGAAAAACCGACTATTTTTTCAAATTCTCTTGAAAAGAAAGATTTCTCAAAATCAAAGTCAGTTACCAAAAATAATGTGTCAATTGATCTTTCAAAACCAGTTACTGCACAGATTTTGCCTCAGAATATAAAGTCAATCTTAAAGAACACAAATGTGATTGCTCCATGAATGTAAAAAGTTCACACAGAGCTTAATCAAACTAGAACACCATAGTTGCCTCAAGATATTAGGAAAACTAACAAACGAGTGTCCTTTTCTATAGGAGTAATTCCCACTACTAGCGTTAGCAGACCACATCTTAAGAGCAATCAAATAGGAGATAGAGTCTTGCCTAACAATAGTCAAGGGAAGAAGCAAGAATTAGAAGACCATCGTAGGAATTTTAAATTTTCAAATAATAAAACGTCTGTAACTGTCTGGAAGATAGAGTCATGTCTGAACAATAGTCCAACGGGAAGAATGCCCAGAAGTAGAAGACCACCGAAGAAGTTTAAGTTTTCAAATATTAAAAGACGTCTGCAACTAGCTGTAATGACAGTTTGACTGCTAAGACCATCGAATGTTAACTTGTCTGTGTTACTTGTGGAAATGTGTGCTGAATGACAATCATGATTTGTGTGTTCTACTTATATTCAATGGCGTGAATCTAGGAACTAGACAACCATGCTGTGCCCTATTAGTACTAGAAAACCAAGCAGAAAGTGAACCAAGCTGTTGCAACATCCAGTAAGAAACCGTTGCAACAGACTCCACTGTCAAGAAATTTAGAAACACAACTAGGAAGATTTATGAGCAAGTTAGTAAGACATGCAGTTGGTGGTATCCTAAGTATACACCACCCGGATATAATTGGAAACCTAAGTCTCAAAAAGGAAATGTTAACCCAAACATTAGTATGCCTCTAGGAAATGCATCTAGAACTGCTAATATTTTTGAACATAAGACTCCTAGGTGTTCCACAATGTCCCCAATACACCATCAGTCTTCTAATTCTTTTGCACATCTCGTAGATAGCTCTAATTCATCGTTACGACGTCTGGGTGCTCAAAGCCCATGACTTGGAAATACTCAACTTCTAAATAATTTTGTGGAGAAATTTCGGGAACGTGAAGTTTGAAATGATCAAATTGCATCATTATTGTTTGGAGATCTGGTTCAAGGAACTATTACCATCAAACGGGTTTATTACGTCGAAGGGCTTAATCACAATTTATTCTCCGTATGTCTAATTCTGTGATGCAGTATATTGGAAGTTCACTTTTCGGAAGTCTACATGTTTATAATCCGTAGATTTAAAGAAATGTCTTCTTCTCAGGTTCTCGGGCACATATTGTATTCCATATCTCTCAATACTCAACAACTCCCAATCCTAATTTGCGTTAATGGCTAAAGCAACATCGTCTTATGGCATCCGTCGCTATCTCATTAAACTCGACTCATCACTTGCTTTTAAAGAATTAATATCGAGAATGTGCCTTCCAAAGCTGAAATTCGTCAAGATCAAGCTTGTTTCTTCTTGTGAGTCTGGGAAAGTGCAAAAAGAAAAGTATTTTCACACTAAACCTACACCGAGCTCAAAAGACGATTACAACTTCTACACATGGACTTATGTGGTGCCATGAGGGTAGAAATCATTAATGGAAATAAATATGTTCTCATAATTGTTGATGACTACTCCAGATATACCTGAGACTTGCTCACTTCTTGAGGTCTAAAGATTAAACACGTAGTTCTCATTGATTTCCCTTACACTTTCCTAAAGAGGCACTTCATGCTCAAGTTACAAACATCGAACTGACAAAAGGCAACGAAATTTATTAATAAAACTCTTCATGCAGTTCTTTCGAAAAAGGGAATCAAGACACGAAACTTCAACTGCTCGATAACACTCTGAACAAAATGGCGTGTCGAAAAGACGGAACCGTAACTACTTGTTGAGCTGCTCGAACAATGCAAGCTCCGCTAAAGTTTTCCTTTGTCTTCTGGGCTGAAGCAACTTCACACAGCATGTTTTACGTCAAAACCGGTTCACAATGTAATTCCTCGACATTAAAAACACCCTTACCATAAGATCATCATGCCACGGAAAACTGTCAATCAAGTTCTTTCACATCTTTGGATTTCTCGTTGCTACAACAACATCGCCAGAGATGGTGGAAACTCTTGAAAAATATGAAAGGAAAAAGGTGATGCAATGTATTTTTTTGGTATTTCACGATTCAAAGTGCTTCAGGGTAATTATCAAGAGAACAGAGAATGATAGTTGAAACAATTCATGTTAACTTTGACGAATTGCCTCAAATGGCGTCAGATCACGTCAGTTCTGACCCCGATCCATAATGTTCAACAACCGTACTTGAACAAGATAGTTTAAGTCCCGGTCCACCAAGTCAAGAAAATGTTCCTCAAGTTGCTGAGATAGTAACAATGTCAAATGAGCTGGAATTGCTATATAGTCCGATGTTCAGTGAATTACTCAATGGAAATTATCCTGTTGTGTCAAAGTCTTCCGCTGTACATGCTGCTGATAATCCCGATAATCGTTAACAACATAACACAACTCACACTTTTACAACAACCGATGTTGCAGATCTACTTCCATTGAACATTCATTCAACACATTAAACTCCAACTCAAGTAACAACTGTCACTGCACCTGAGAACATTATTCAAGCAGAAACCAATACAGAAAAGGTATAAATTGATTGACGACGATGAATTAATCAACATTTTCAGTAACATCTGTACAGGAACATATGGGAGACATCGTCTCGTCAATGTTGATTCGTCAACATGCATACTTTCTAATCAACACTATCCTTCCTGCACAACGTTGGGACAAAGATCATCTATTATAACAAGTCATTAGAAATCCTTTCTCAATCAGGTTAGAAACAATACGTCAGCTAGAAACAGATGGCAGATGTGTATGTCCGCACTCACCGTGGAGTCGAACCGAATCCAAAGACATCAAAGAAGGCCATGGCCGATTCTGCAGGTTTGAATCAATGCAGAAGAACTTCATCAGTTTGATCGACTTAATTAATGTGGAATTAGTCGACAACCACTTTGCAAAAATGTCAATAACTTAAAGTGGCTCTGATAAAACAAACGTGATGGGAAAATTACCTGCATTCGCAAAAAATCTCAGTCTCAAATGGCTAAAGGAATATGCACAAATGAAAGAAATAGGTTTCGAAGAGTCATTTGCCAACCAGTTGCTCGGGTTGAAATTGTAACGGTTGTTTCATTGCGTAAGCTGCAACACAAATCATTTAAGGTTACCAAGATGGACGTTCAAACAACATTTCTTTACGGACCTCTGAAGGAAGAAGTGTACGTAAACCAACCAGATGGATTTGTTGACCCATATCATCCTGACAAAGTTTACCGTCTCAAGAAAGCATTATATGGTCTCAAACAAGCACCAAGAGCGTGGTATGATGAACTCTCCAACTTCCTGGTATCCGAAGGGATTCTCAAATGTTCTATTGTACCAAACTTTGTTCATACTAAACATAAGGGAAGACATATTGCTTGTGCAAAGTTACGTTGATGACATAATTTTGTTGGTTTCCTACGAACCCAAAACTTTCAAAAACTATTTGAAAACTAATGCACACACAAGTTTGGATTATGTCTATGACGGGAGCTGAAATTCTTTTTAGGAATTCAGATCCACCAATCCCCTCGTGGTATCTTTATAAACCAAGCTAAGTATGCTCAAGAGATACTTAAAAAAGCCATGTTATGACCTCAAGTGATAGCTTTGGTACGACCATGGCTACAAAACACCTGAATGCAGACGTTGAGTGTACTCCGGTCGACCAAACGAAATATCGTAGTATGGTCAGAGCACTCATGTACCTAACAGCAAGTAGACCAGATATTGTACATGCAACATGTTATTATGCTCGCTATCAAGCGAAACCGACTGAGAAACATCTCACTGCGGTTAAACGGATCTTTCGGTACCTTAAAGACTCCATTAACATGGGTCTCTGGTATCCGAAGGACACCGGTTTTGAACTAACTGCTTTTTCAGATTCGGATCATGCGGGCTGTCTCGATTCACGTAAGAGCACATCTGGTGGCATACAATTTCTAGGTGGTGATAAGTTAGTCAGCTGGTCATCCAAAAAGCAGGACTGCACTTCAATGTCTTCAGCAGAAGCCGAGTATGTGTCTTTATCTGCGTGTTGCGCACAAGTTCTATGGTTGAGAACTCAGCTCACAGATTATGGCTTCCACTTTGATAAAATACCTATGTATTGTGACTCAAAGGCAGCCATAGCCATCTCGTGCAATCCAGTCCAGCATTCCCGTACCAAGCACATCGATGTCAGATATCACTTCATAAAGGAACAGGTTGAAAAGGTATTGTTGAAATTAATTCTTGTCGGAACTGAATACCAGTTAGCTGACTTGTACTAACATCTTTATCGGAAGAAGGTTTTTATATATCTTGTCAAGACCGACTTTCGGTATGCGATGTTTGACGCCAAATGAACTGGAGTTCTGGCAATGAAATGTCTGCTTTGACCCAACAAACATCAATTTGTAAATATTTTTATTACTCCTCTTATTTTGATTTTATAAAATTTTTTGAAAAAGAAAAACCAAAATATAAAAATCCAACAAAAAGATAAATAGAAAAATATAAAAACAGAAAAATTTCAAAAATACCAATAAAATCTTCTCGACATTCTCTGGAAGCATAATATTTTCCGTGCTAGAAATGTTGATTAGCAACATCGCACACGTAGTCGTGTAAATGAAGTCGACAGAGTTTCAAATGCGCTTTCATAACATGGCATTTCTAATAATCTTCTCAGTGACTTATGGAAATTTCTGTGCTTATCCGGTCTGACGAATTGTTTTTATAGGGTAGGGTAAAACGGCTTCAAGTTGCGATTACTCTAAATTAGAAGAGGTAGTCTTACTATCATGGTTGGGTAAATCGTTTTACACAATTTGTTTTTCAATTTTGTAAGTGCAATGGCATATTGTATGTAAATGTTGTTGTTGGGTGGGGTTGGGTGGAAGATAAAAAAGTGGTAGTTGTTAGTTTGTGGGGGGGTTATAGAAAGTATTATAGTGTGTTGGGTATTTGTATTGTGGTATGTTGGGGGAAGGTTTTGTGATTGCAATTAGTTGTGGGGTAAGGTGGTTTGATTTAAGGGTTGGGGGGGTGTATGAGATTGGGATTGGGAGTGTTAATTTATATTGAGGGTTTTTGAATTGGGGGGTTTTAGGTGTTGGATTTGTGTTGTGTATAGGGATTAGTTATGAGGTTAGAAGGAGGATTATGGGGGGGGGGGGATGTTATTGGGGGGATGTAATGGATTGGGGGTAGTTTGTGGGGGGTGAAATATGTTTAGTGGGGTTGTTGGGATCTGAGTTTGATGTTGGATGGATTGTAGATGGTTGTTTGGGGAGAAAAATGGGTTGGGGGGATGGGAATTTTGGGGTTGATGGGGTTTTTGGGATTTGTAGTTTGGGGTTGTGGGTTTGTTGGGTGAGTTTTTGGGGTGGTTTTGTGGGTTTTAGTTGGGGTGATGGTTTAGAGTTGATTATAATTGAATTATGGGGATTTTATTGGAGAATATACGGAGAACATGGGTAGGTGTGTTGTTTTTATAATTGGTAAATTTGGGTTTGTTATGGTTGAGTGCTTTTAAAAATAAAAATTTTTAATTTTAATTATATAACTATAATCCATAAGGTGGGTGGTAGTATTGGACTAAAGAATTATGTTAAGTGGTTATTAATTAGGTAATAAAGAGTTAGTATTAGAAGTATAGGTGTGGTGGGTGATGATGGTTTTATGGGAATTGAAGTATAAGTTTTATTATAAAGAAATATATAAAAAAGGTGTAGTATTGACGTCTTGGTAAGCTTTAAAGGGTTGAAGAATGAAAAAGAATTATGGATATAAGGTATAAAGAAAGAAGCCTCTTACACCTTACAAGAAACCGGGTCAATACATAATCTATCAAAATTACAAAGATGATTGTTGATATTGAAGAAAGTCATCATGGACCCAGTGATGCAATGCACAACCCTTCCCAGCCATTCGGGTTTCTCTCAAAAGAAACTTGTCTCAATGTTGATAAGTGAATAGGTGGGCCAGTCTTCGTCCAGCCCTCCGATTACTAAAACCAAAAGTGCACAAATCGAGTCTAGAGCCAAGAAGAGATCAAAGTATAAATCATCATAGGACACAATGTCAAAATACACTTTGAATTCCATTTAAGTTCACAAGTTTGTAAACAAAGAGTCCCTACGCATTATCCTTAGATCTTGCCGAGATACATGCCGATGATACTTATGTATTCACAGTAAAAGGATGAAATCCTGCTGACAACACAACACACGCCTCTTGTAGGACTTGCAAGATTCTATAGAATCGAGCTTGTGATAACTAGATTCAATTTTGGTCCACTTAAATGAATTGACGACTAATCATGAAAGATAGTAACTAATCTGATTCACTTCTTGCCGTGTTGTCTGCTTGAGATCGTTCCGGTAACGAAGAAACTAGCAAGCTTGTTGAATCTAATACATCAGTGTTAGAAGATCCCTACTCTTGAGCTTAAACCCTGTCGAAGGAGATTCTTTGAATCTACCTGATCACAGGTATAGTATTTATACTATAAAACGGGAAACCGGAGGTTAATGCAACCGAACTCAAGATGAATAACAAAGCCATATTCATCTTTTATTGCTAACTGTCTTATTTCAGGTTTAGACGACGGTGTTTGCAGCCTCATACCAGCGAAGTCGGATTCATAAACCACTTGCTCATACTCAAGCTTCAAAGTCAATTCATTTCAACGTCAAGATAGTGATTTAATCTTCCCCACATCAAAGAGCCACAAAGTCAGATAAAGATCCATTATAGGGGAGATTGTTAGACTTATAAATCACATATGTCAAACAAGAATGAAACAGGTATAGAGCAAGTTGGTCCAAGAGCACAAGTTTGATAAAGTGAAGTTCAAATCAAGAATGATTCAAGTCAAGGAATGATGCATAGATAACATCTCAAGAACATCAAAAGTCCAAAGATAAAGGCTCAAAATCAAGATCATAAAAGCATGAATGACAAAGCTATTACAAACAAGACTAGACCATAACAAGGCAAAGCCATAACGTCAAAGCGTCATATCTCCAATCTCATCGTGGCTCAGAGGAGTTTGAAGAAAGAGACCTCAACATTGGGGGAGATTGTTAGCCTTAATTATATTAAGTCAAACAAGAATGTTATCGGTCTAAGAAAGTCAAGCTAGGTCTTGTATTGTAATAGGCTAGTCGGGTTCAACGGGCTTGGATTGTAATCTAATATTGTCCATGTTTTGGGCTCAAAGCCCAAGTTATGCCAAGCCCGGCCCAAGTTACAAGCCCATAAGCCACCTAGCATGGCATGGGTATAAATTTCCCTTCACCACTTGGTGAAGGGTGTTGGTTACACTTTCATTTTCACTTGTAATCCTCCTTTCTCTCTCTAATCTAACCCTCCTTTCTTGTTTCTCTCTCTAAGATTTCTTCTTATTTCTAGCATATTGGTATAGATTATTGTTGTATAATGGATTAAACTAGTGGGATAACAAGCTAGAAACAAATGCAGGCCACCAAGGTGGTTTCTACTGCACTAAAGGCACTCAAATAGAGTGTATAAACTCTTAGCAATCCAAGTCCAAGCCTAGGAAAGCTTGGATCAAGCTTTCACTAACAAAGAAAAGGTATACAATTACCCTGGTGCTGAGACATCTAAAATAAGCCCTAATTTACTCATTTTTAACAACTAGCTTATGAAATCTCTTTTCCTAATAATAATTAATGAAATCAAAGCTGACTCAATTGTTTTGCACAAAGACCTTTGACTTAATGAAGTCAAACTAAGATAAACCAAACACTCCTTAAAGCTTATGACAGATTTGAAAAATCTCTTAAAATGAAATCTACTAATTAAATCCTTAATACCAGATGATTAACAGATTATAACTAACTTAAATAACATAATCTAACTACTGAATTAAGCTAGAATGCAAAGATCTTAAGAAATTAACAACTAATATTTTTGGTTTTTTTATGGATTTTTTATTGACAGAAATGAGAAACTAATGATCTATATCATTTAAGTAAAATAGATTAATGAATAAGCATAAAATAACAATATAGCACTAAATTTATCAACTAGAAAACAGATAAGCACTTTTAATAAGCAAATAAGTAAATCTAAGCTAATTAGGCAATTTAAAGCTAAAAATTAAAACAAGGAAAGTAAAAGGAAAACTTACAGTTTGCCTAGCTTAACAAGGCACAAAATGACTCTCAGAGCTTTGCTACAAGCTCTCCTAGCTTATAAATAAGCTAGGAGTAAAGTCCTAGAGAGCTCTTCCTTTTCTAGCTCTCCTTCCATTAGCTTAAAAGTCCACAGGCAAAGGTAAATAAGTACTTTAGCTAGTTTTAGATATTAAGTATGATTAAGACCAAGTTAAGCTCAAATCATGAGCTTAGAGACTCATGAGAGCTGTTGAGCTTATAGGAGCTTATTTAGCTTTAGCTTAAAATTTTAGGACAAATGAAAAAGAGAGAGAGCTATGACTTAAAAACTCATATTCATTAACAAAGCAACTGATACATTACATTAAAAAAGAAATTACAAAACCTTAAGGAAAATTACATTGGCCAAAAACGAAATATTAAGCACCTAATAAGCTACTAAAAACAGATGTGTTTGTGTGTGAGGTGAAGCCTATTATAGTGCCAAGCTGAAACTTCTAGGTCTTGCTTGATGCCACGAGCTGCCAATCAGATCCTAGCCCAATTATTTCTTCAATCATTTGAGGGCTATTGTAAGCCGTTGGATCAAATATGGATGCTCAAAGATTGCCAAGCTGTCATTCTCATGAATGTGAACACTTGTGCTAGTTTTGTGAGGTGAATGTAGTGGCAAATTCCTCATTCAATTGTACTTTCTCCAAGCCACGTGGTTGATGCTTGGGAGAGCTAATGAGATGCTTTGATTTGACTAATCTCTCCCTGCCATCTTGTATGCGATCACTTGAATTGACCTAAGCACCCTTTAATTTGGATTTGCCCCTTGTTTTACCCATGGGTAAAGATGGAGACGACGGGTGAACAGTAACCACGTTTTCCCGCTTGTTTTAACTGTAAAGGGGGTAATTCGGTTTAAACTTTGGAGATATTGCAAACATGGTCCCTTGTTGTTGTTATAAAAGGTGTAGGTTATAAAAAAGTTTTAGAATAGCATGAATTGTCTTGTGGTTTATGAAAGGGATATTGGCTAAGGGATTGGGCTTATGGAACCAGCAAGCCCATTTAGGTTTAAGGGATTAATTTTTGCAACTTTTTGAAAATTGAGGTGGCTACTTTGGAATATTAGGGTTTTGTTGACTTCTGTTGACCAAGATTAACTGGACTTGACTGTAGATTTGACTTTTTCTGGCTTTTGGCTTCCGGCTTTTGTTTATTCTTCCGTTCCTCGTGTTCGTGTTTGCCCGTTTTTGACGATTTTTCATGACTTTTCATATAATACGTACCTGCACACAACAAAAAACACAAATACAAAGCATACTTTTTCCATTTTTGGTCTGTATTGGGTTAATTAGGTTTTATATTAGGTACAAATGGATATGTGTACTTTACACTTATCACTAGATTAGTGTTAATTAGTTTTTGATAGGTTAGATGTTCACTAGTTCATAATATGTTAAGTATTAATTTGCATAATCAGCTTAATTCAGTTCTAGGATTAGAATTTTCTTTAATTGCCTTTAGTTTCATGTCTTAAGAGAGTTAGGATTGTTTACTTTGGTCTGCAATAGAAGGTTTTGAGTTTAGGTCACTCTTTGTGTTAATTGCATCAAATAGGTAGAACACATAAACTGCCAATTTCAAGTTCAAATTTCAGAGGGTTAAATTAGTCATTAGGTTTTAA
This sequence comes from Tanacetum coccineum, assembly GCA_026074375.1. Taxonomy (NCBI): domain Eukaryota; kingdom Viridiplantae; phylum Streptophyta; class Magnoliopsida; order Asterales; family Asteraceae; genus Tanacetum; species Tanacetum coccineum. The sequence goes on along the minus strand of BQNB010148575.1, from coordinate 5,629 downwards.
CTTTTGGAATATAAGTAGTTTATAGTTAATTGTTAATATGTTTAAGCTTAGTTTTTCTAAATAAGTTCATTTGATCATTTATTTTTAAGCTACAATTTAGCCATTTGTCTTTTCAAAAAGTTCAGCATAATTCTGAGTTTATAAGCAAATTTTTTAAAAACATCTTTTCCTTAAGCTAAAGAATTTCAAAAATGATTTCCAAAAAGCTGTTTTAATTAGACTAAGTTCAAGTTTTAAGTAGGAATAAGGCTTATTGTCATAAGGTTCATTTGAGTACTTATTTTTAAGCCCAAAGTAGCTGTCTGTCTATTTGGTTTGCAGTTTTATTTTAAGTGCTTAATCTGCTTATTTCCTTTCCTTTTGCTTATTTTCTTGTTTTAACTAGCTTATTAGTTTTATATATATTCTTTCTAGCTTTTAAGCTTATTTTTAGCTTTTAAGTTGACCAATTTTAGATAAAAAACCAAAAAAGTAAAAAAATTTAGTTTAAGAGTTATTCTGTCTTATAAGCCAGTTTTTAGCTTATTTAGTGATTTTAAAAAATAATTTCTTTTATTAAAAGTTGTTTATTTTCAGGTTTTCTACAACTTTGCTTTTATAAGTTTAAAAAAAAAAAGGGTAATGGAAAATCGGGGTGAGGCAAGGCTCGAAAACGCCCTGAACCAAACATCCTCAACCTTTATAAACGCCTCACAACACACACTCACTACCAACATGCCCTGGGGTCTTTTTCATCTAGGTTTGCAAAATCTATTACTTATATACATTTTAACCTCTTTAGTAAAATAAACTGTTTAAAGCTTATTCACACTTATTCATAAGCTGTGAAACTGCTTGATTTTTCCTAGGTCCCTTTTAGTTAACTATTTTCTATAATTTTTCCAGGATTTTTATATTTAGTTTAGTATTTTTAAACATTTATTTTTATTAAAAACTTTAAAAATTCATAAAAAATAGAAAAATAAATAAAAAAATATAATTCTTTTTTAGAAAATTTTCTTTATTCATATAGTTTCCAGGAAAATTAGTTTTGCTTCCGTAGGGTTTAATTTGCAAAATTTCAATTTTTAAAGAACGGGATTCGTTTCCGTTCTCGTTTTTCGTGTTTTTAAGCTCATTTCAATTCAGTTTTTGTTCTAGTTTTCTTTAAACTTACTTTTTAGTCAATTAGAGTCTATTAAAAGTGAAAAATTCATTTTAGGTTTAATTTTGGAAATTTAGGGTTCTTAATCACCATTTAGGGTTCCCGTTTTGCGTTTTTAGTTAAAGTTTAATTTCCCGTTATTAAAGTTAGGTTTAATTGTCCTTTAATTTGCTCACTTTTAGGATTTTAGAAAACAAATCATCTTCGAACCAATTCAAATCATTGTCCAAACAACAAACGTGGTCTCAATTTCATAAATCTTCGAGGAATACGACCCGGTAATCACTTACCGGTAAATATACGTAGTATTATATATTTGTGAGAATTTTCCTTACTACTTTTGTCCTCAAGGGTAGTTTGGTAATTTTCTATACTTATATATTATTTTGCTACAATCAATTTTTGGCGCCGTTGCTGGGGATTTGTGAATAAATATTCTTTTCGGTTTGAAGTTTGTCGATCATGATTTGGAGAACCTTTCGTTTTCGAAAGTTACGCTTTTAAGAAAATCAAAAAAAATTAAAAATATAAAAAGTAAAAAAATATTTTTCTTTTCTTTTTAGAAGATTAAATACAAAAAGACAAAAATATTTGCTTTTCTAAATTTTTCGATTTTTCTCGTTAATTTGTGAATATAAAAAGTTACCAAGTTGGTAAAAGAACACCAACAAATAATACTTTCAATTGAGGTATTATCCATAATAAGTTCCCAACTCGAATAAAAGATTTAAAAACTTACCATTTGTGTCACTTACGAAATACGGCTCACCTTAAAAAGTAAAATTTTTAAGAGCTACCGTGAAGTAAGTTTGATTATTTGGTTCAAGTTGTCTATCTCGTTGTCCGTTAAAATTAGATTGTGAATAAACTTTTGAAAAACCAAAAAAAAAAATTCTTTCTATTTTCATTTAAAAGATGCATGATGCGCACAAGAACGGTTCCAATTATCCTAATAATTCAAACGTCACAATTCCAAGACGTCGGAGAAGACAAGTTTCTAACATAGTCGAACCCGAGATTCGAACTATTGTTGAAATGGCAGAACGTACCATGGAAGAGCTACTCCGGGCACCCACGGAAGGGTACGGAGAAGCTATTGTTTTACCCCAACCCAGAAATCAATGCGTGATCATTTTTGCGATTTAAGATCGAATTTGCTTAATTGGTTCAAGCAAAACCCTATATATAAAAAAAAAAACGTGTCCGTGAAGAGTGAAAATCCTCATGCTCATATTAATAGTTTCAAAAGGATTACCTCGACTTTACGATTTATGAATGTGCCTAACGATGTGATTAAAGCATATAAAGTTTCTATATTCGCTCGAAGGGAGCCGCTAAACTTGGTACGAGAAAGAACCAACCAAAATTCGATCTTGACTTGGGAGATCTCGTTACCTAACTGTGTGCGATCAATTTTTCCCTCCTTCGAAAACCACTCACTTAAAGAATGAAATTTCTCGATTTACATAAAAATTTGAGGAAACTTTTAGTGAAGCGTGGGAACGATTTAAGGAGTTGCTTAGAGCTTGTCCCCATCACGGATTTACGGAGTTAACTCAAGTTGATACCTTTTATAACGGTTTAACGAGAATGAACAAGACTCCAAAATGAGCCGAGCGGCGGGTGGAAATCTTTTGAGTAAAACGACTAGAGAGGCTTTAAACATAATTGAGAATAAATCAAAAGTTCGTTATTCACGTAATAGATCAAATGCTTCTAGGATGAATGCTACTTCTAGTAAAACGGATGAGAGAATTGATAAGCTTGCGGATCAACTTTCGACCTTAGTCGAGATTGTTTCAAATTAAGTTGTCACTCCCGCTCCGGTTAAAGCGGTTGAGGAATCTTGCGTTACTTGTGGTGGTGCCCATTCTTGGTATTATTGTCCGGCTACCAATAACAATCAGGCTAGTGTTTGTGCAACCATGGGTACTTACAATCAAGTTAACCCTCCGAACCGTGTTAGTAAAACAATGGCACCACAGGTATTTGCTCTGGGCAAAACAATGTCATAATAGGTTAAATCAAAAAATCAAGTTCAGGGAATAAATTTTCGTGAGAATAATTTTCATGACATCAAGGTTTTCAAGCTCAAAATAATCATGCTCCAAATTTTCAAAACCAAGGATTTCAAAACCAACATTTTCAAGTGCCTAATAATCAAGAATTTTGATATGTGTGAAAACACATATCCATTTTATATCAAAATAGACCCTTAAAAGACCAAAACTGTGCATAAAAGGCTTGTACATTGCTTGTTTTGTCTTTCTTATTATGTAGGTACGGATAAAGCAAAAATCACAAGAAAACGGTCAAAACCGGGCAAACACGAACACGGGAACAGAAGAGCACGCAAAAAGCCGGGAGGAAGCTATCAAAGTTAAACCCTAGTCAACCTTCAGTCAACTTGGTCAACCAAAGTCAACATCACAAAAGGACAAAACTTCAAATATTTCCAAATCAATCCCTCATAAATTCCAAATTTACATAAATGGTTCCTTTACCTTAACAGGCTAAAAACCTTTATAGTTAACATTTGTTAACTATTAACACCCGTTACTTTCTTTATAACAAAACACAAATCCAAGCCCAAAACCCACCATACCCGGCCCATTCCTTTTTTATTATACCTAAGTCAACTTCGGGTCAACACAAATCAAACGCACCCTTATAGTTAAAAATAAAGCGGGAAAAGTGGTTTTACCACTGTTCACCCATCGTCCCCGTTTTACCCAAGGTCAGATCAAAGGGCAAGTTTAAATTGAGGGCTAGAAAGGGTAATTCAGGTGTCAAAGTACAACATGGCAGGGTTAAAATGTCACTTAAGCCTCTCATTGGCCAATACCCAAGAAGGAATGCCACGTTGGATTGAAGAAAGCACAAGGAAAGGGGTATTTTGCACTCA
>BQNB010148574.1:0-16280 GCA_026074375.1 Tanacetum coccineum | reverse complement strand
CTTGACTTCAAGTTTCTTGATAGTTGGTCTTCTTTGTTCAGCATCAGTCTGTCTTGTCATTTAAGCAGTACTTGCCTTTATCTTTAGGATCAGTACCTTGAGTTGGCTGTTGAGGTTGAGTTTGTATGGGACCAGGAATGTTCAAACCTCTTGGTCTAGAAATAGCAACAAGAACTTCAGCAACTTCAAGTTGTTCTTCAGATTCCATAACTTGAATTGGACGGAGTGGGCTTGAAGGACCTGCTTCATCTTCAAAATTTAGGGTCCTTGGAGTAATAGTACTCTGTCTAGCAGTACTTTGAGTTATCTCCAAATCCAGTTCTTCTGTATCTCCACTCTTTACATTAGAAGCTTCTTTCTCCTCAATATTAACTTCTTCAGTCTCATCACTTTTTCTTTCCAAATCAGCAGCATCTTTGTCAACAATATCATCAAAGAAAGGATGTGCTGTATCTTCTTCTTGAACATTGTGCTCTTCAGACAAAGTTCCTTCATCCTTATTCCTCCCCATTTTGACTGAAGACACTTTCTTCTTTTGCTTCTTTCTTCGTCTCTTTTGCTTCTTAAGGTTCTGACGTTCCACCCAAAAAGCATGATGCTTGACCACTGGCTGTACGAATTTGGACAGTTTCTTGAGCTTGGCCTTGAGCTTGATAATCTGTTTAGCTTGAGAAAGGGTTTGCCTCTTGAGTCTCTTAACTTCCCTGTTCAAAGCATATATATCTAAAAGTCCCTCATCTCCTCCAGATGTTTGAGACGCATCTGTGGGAGTATAATCATTGGGAGATTTAGGAATAGAAGCAGCATCGTGAGGTTCAGCCGTACCTTGGAAGTCAGCAGTCCTTTGTATTTCAGCAGTCCCTTGAGAGGTAGCAGTACCTTGAAAGGAAGCAGTACCTTGTACTGAAGCAGTACGTTGAGAATGAGCAGCACTTTGAGTTGGAGTGCCTTGAGCATCCCTTGCAGAACTTGCAGCCCTAGAATGAGGACTAGTACTATGTTCTTCCTCCGCTGCCAATGCTGTGACTACCTCTAACATAGATGGAGTCAAAGGTGTAATCCTACACGAGAACTTAGTAAGGGGACTTATGCTCCTCATGAAGGTTTAAAATACCCTTAGAAGGAAGTGTAACGGTTGTATAAAGTCTGAGGGTCTGTCTACTCCCTCTAACTGCTTGTTCAAAACAATTTGATACGAACCTAGGGATACATAGAAAAAGGTGTTTAGTACCTATTTGAAATATGTCCTAGCATCCCAGTTTGAATCATCTAGGAGGAAAATCTATAACTTTGGTTTGTGGCTAGACATTACAAGAGCAGAGGCAATGTTTGTCCCCAATTTTCCCATGAGTGCTTCTTGGACTTAAACAGTGGAGTAAGACATGAACTAAATACTTCCACTTGTGGGCTTTAGTAGAGGTTTACAGGAACATGTGAGTTGTGCTAAGTTACCCCTCGTAGCCAATATCTCTGAGCAAGTCCCATAATAACTTGCTTAGGAAAGCACAACAACTCCTTTTCATCATCAAAGAGTAGGTCAGCTACGAAATGGTTGCTTCAGAAATCAAATCTTCTTGCCAGCTACCTTTGGGCGGATTGTGAGGTACGTTTATTGAATCACTTTGAGAGAAGCGTTAAGCCCAAAATTGTTGAAGCCATGGACCCAATAGGATCAGGGATCAAACCAACAACGAGTAGTTAATTGGAGCAGCCCGTGAGAAAGTCGATGATTTGATAAAAATCAGCATTCTTGCGCCGTTTTTCTCACAGAAATATGTTGTGTTTGTTACAAGTGCGAAATGTTTTGCCATTTGTACGGGAATTAATGTCGTGGGGTGGTAATTTAAAAAAGTTATGTATGAATGAGATAAAGTGAGAAAAAAAAATGCAATTCAGGTTGTGTATTTATAGGGTTGTGTGGATAACTATGAAGTTACCCATCTGTAAATACGGTTTTAGCGCAAAAAACGTACGTTATTTTTGCCGTGATGGTCCGAACGTTGATATCCTAGAACAGTACTTTTGTTGTCTAAGCTACTGTACTTTCTAAGACAAGCAGTTATTTGAGTTGGACCTAAGCTGTACTTGCAACTTAAAAAGTTGTCCAACTCAAATATGTGCAACGACAACTTTACATTGCTAACTATCTCTTTCAAATCATTTCAAACCTCTGAAAATCATCATATACCTCCGCTCATTTGTAGTCTAGATTGCTTCCCAAAAATCCAGATCTAACCAAACCTGCTACTTTACTTGTATCACCTAGTTACTTTATATGTGATCCTCCCCTCAATGATAGCTATGGGTTTCATCATCCCTATTGTAACCACCAAAAAGTTAAATCTTGCCAAGTCAAAGCCTTTTAGTGAGTAAAATCTGCTACTTGTCATCAGTATGAACCTTTGGACCACGTTAATGAGCTTTGCTCATAACAATCTCGAATGAAGTGATGGTTCGATCTAAATATGCTTGGTCTTTGAGTGAAATACAGGATTCTTCACGAGCAAAGGTGCTCTCATTGTCTATATGGATTTCAGTGTTCATGAAGTTAAAATCCATAATTCATGATAGTTGATTTTGCATCCAAATAGTACCTGACGACAACAGAACTTGCTGCTGCTACATATTCTGCTTCTGTAGAGGAGATGCCACAATTGTTTGTTTGTCTTGCTTGCCAAGAACCAGTCTTCTTCCAAGAGTATTGACATCCTCCTGAAGTTGATCTTCTTTCATGGTTTTGTCCCTAGCTAGTCACTATCGGAAAAGCTTCTAGGTGAAAAGGAGAGTCCTGTAGGATACCATAACCCAAATTTGGTTGATCGTTTGAGGTACCCTAAGATCCTTTTGACAGCATGTAGATAGGGAAATTTGGAGTGACTTGAAAATCTTGCACTACAGACAAATAGCAAAACATTTTGATCTGGTCTTGAAGCAAGTTAAGTACATGAGACACCAATCATAGGAACCTATAATGATGTACATCAACATCTCACCTTCTTCATCTTTTCTAGAGATTTAATGGCTTCAATGGGTGGTGGATGCTGCGTTAAGGGTTCTAAAGTCAAACTTGTTGAGAATATCTTTCACATATTTGGAGTCATTTCCAAAAGCCACATAACCACCCTTTGAAACTCGTTAAATCAGACGTTTGTCCTTGTCTCATGTCATACTTCAGAGCATCCACTGTCAATGATAGCTTAGTCCCTTGAGATCTTCTTCTGGATTGCCCTGTAACAAACTAATTTCAAAGCATTAGACTCTTTTAGGGACCCAAGTCATAAATGACTTGGATTCCCTAATGGATGTTAATAATCAAAATTGCCTTGAGTGTTGTAAGGATCCCATTTATCCCTTTCAAGAATCTAGATAGTTTCCCTTTTGGTCTCCAAGTTTGTTTTGGGTTTTATCCATTGCCACTACTTTTGGATCAGTTTGTGGAGAGTACCTTCTTGGGATACAATAGTACTTTCCTTTCTTTACCCAGATAGATTTCACAATTTTCGTGCGGTCTCAGTTGGGTCTATGTGGTCTGTGAGGAGTCCTTGTAGTCGAGGACCTCGATGATGGTGAGTAAACTTGAGATTTAGGTCGTCTATTATCCATCTTGGATAACTAATTCTTTAGTACTTCGTGAAAGTACTGCATGTGGTATCTTAGATCTAGCAGTACCTGTGTTAAGTCACATTTTTAGCAGTACTTTTTGAAGGTATGTTTGTGTCATTGTTGGTCTAGAAGTACTATCAACCCGCAATCCTTGTAAGTATGCTGATGGAAAATAAAGGATCTCCTTTGGTGAGGGTACCTAGAGTTTCTTTGAGAAAATATTATGGTTCCACTCTTTGGAGTTGTTCCAAACTGGTTCTTGTTTACTTGAACCCTGTGTTCCCTTAGGTTTATGAGTTTGGGTGTGTTTGAAAGGTTCTTTCATGTAGGTTAAAATCCTTTATTAGGTAGATTAGGACTGTATCATACAAAAACATAATTTACCCCCTTTGTTCAAGTCCTTTGTACTAGATCTTGACCAACACTGTTTTTGATTGTTTGTGATCATGTTTTAAAAGATGTTTCACTAGTCTCTGAGTTAAAAGCAGTTTCCTTTTGACTTTCTGAAACATCAGTCTCTTAATCATCACTATCAACCCAATCTTCAATTATGACTTTATTTCTATCAATTGATGATTGACTAGATTTTGTTTTCTCTTGATTAACAACTTTATTCCTAATGGGCTAGTTCATCTTCCATGTAAAGGAGACATTTGCCTAGGTGGTATTTAATTTACCTGTAGGTGGATGTGGTAGCTTTGTAGGCCTTTTCTCTTTTTGAAATTTTCGTACGCAGAATCAGTCAAAGTTTCATCCCCAGATGAAATGTCACTTTCCATACTATTGCTAGACTCAATCCCAAACCCTATACATGACTTATCAGACACATATCTTTGTTTGTTTAGGACTTCGTTTTGAAGTACAGAAGCATTTGACCTTCTCAAGTTTACTTTGAAATCATCTCGTTTTTTAAGGCTTTACTAATTCCTTTTGTTTTTCTTCTAGTTTCAAATCTCTTATCTTTAAAGCTCAATATTCCATTTGTTCATACTTATCACCCCATGCTTATTCATTCTTTTCATGTGTTTTAAGTATGGACCTCTAATGACTCTCAAGCTCATTTGAGATCCTAGAATTTCAGTCCTAGCTCTTTGAAAAATATCTCTTTCTTTTTGTTAGTTTTCAAGCAATGTTTATAAGACTTATACATTTGGAACAGTATTGGTACCTCTGAGTTTGTAGCCATTAAGCTAGAGATACTGGTGTATCTCATCTGTTATTGTCCAGTCAAAATCACCAAGTCATTTGTCCAAAAATGACACATGTTCTGCAATCAAACTCCATGCTCCACTCATCTTTTTAACTCCAGTCAGTGCCATCTAGCATATGTCAGCTGGTTTCAGCTTCAAATTCCTTGGTCCATCAATATCTTCATTGTTGTTGGTGCCACCAAGGCTTTTGAGTTTGAATATTCAATAGCCACAATCCTCTTTTCATTCGACACATTGCTTGTTTCCTCTGGTATTAGCCTAATCTACACTCTCTAGCAAAAGCCTAAACTTTGACAGTTAAAGCATTCAATTTTTGGACTTATCAAAGGTAATCCCATTCTTTGGCTTGAGGTCATATGGCTCTTACTGTCTTCCTTCATAAATTCCTTATCTTTGATGTTATCATAGCCACCTTGCACCGAATGTTAATTTTCTTCCATAGATCTTCATCAATTTGTAGCAAAGGTCTTCATCATCATGGTTGTTGCATGGATGCTTTGTTGAGAAGAATGGAACATCATGATTTAATCTGAGGTGAGAAGGCATAGTTAGGAGCAGTGGGCACTTGTTGAGGCAGCTGCATCATCTCTTGTGAATATCCTTTTGGGATATTTGTTGGTTTCAGCAGTTTACTTTGTTTCAAGTACATGCCCTTGACTTCTTTAGTGGACATAAAGACAATGTTTGGGAATTGAATTTGAGACACCCTTTAAATTTCATGCTCATCACACCTTTAAGTTGTTGTAGAGATCATCAAAGTCTAACTCGTTAATCCTCAGGGTTGTCCCCGAATTCATTGGTAGCCACTACATGCCATACAGATGGGTGGCTTTTTGACAACTTCCAAATTTGCATCTTCAATGGACAACCGTTAGCTATCTGTTATTCAAGCTGCTAAGATTAGGCTGAAATGAAACCTTTCGTATGCTGAAATCTAGTTCTTCCTAAAGCCAATACGTAATATCTCAAATTGTTGTTTCAACAGATTCTTTTGCATTTTCTTTGATGCTTCGTTTCCTCCAAATCTTGCTTTTATGGCTTTCCATAAAGATCTTGCATCTACAGCATCATGAAAACTGAGAAGATGTCTATCAGGTAATGGTCTAGACAAGCAGTTTATTTAGGGCTTTCTCATTGTTATCCTTCTTGCGTTTTGCAGCAAGTGAAGTCTTTGGGGCAGACACTGAGGAGATGCTACGGCATCAGTGTGTGGTGTGGTTTCCATTGGTGATTATGTTCCCATAGTATAGTGATCAGTGATAGCGAATACTGTCGCATTTCATGGACCATAGGTCATATTCACCTTTCTTGATTATAGGGATTCTAAGTGAAGAGAGATAATACGGACGAGGTGGGAGGATAGGTTCTGTTTCAGACATCTTATTTGAGTTTGGAAAGTTTCGATGATTAAAAGTTCTTCTAGATCTAGTAGTCTCTTCACAAAGCTATGAACCACTTGTAGGATCGAATATCCCTTTTGAAAACACTCATATTACTATCTACTGTATGCGGAATCTAGTTGGCAGTTAGTACCATAAGAAGAACACACAATAGTTCTCAAACGATTTCTATTATAAAACCTTTGTTTGAATCTGCCTAAAATTGCAGACCCTAACTATACAATTCTAATAATCTTAAACTTCGTGTTTTTCTATATCTCCTTAATACTCTTCATAGAGCTCTCTTTTATAAACTTAAGGATAAACTCTAAGTAGTTGTACAGTCCTTGTATGAACATAAACACTAATCATATATCTAGTCATTAATCAAACTGTTACAAGACTAATTACTTAAACATAACCATTGAGTGATACTCCTTTTACAGATTCCTTTTATCCACGGCAGTACTTCGATCTTTGACTGGCAGTACCTTGACTTTCTACTTAGCAGTACTTTGACCTTTTGCTTAGCAGTACGTTGACCGATTGACTTGTTTTTCCCAACAATTACCTCTTTTTATATTTTCTCATTTTTTTATTTTTTTCTTTGATTTTTAAAATTTTATATTTTTGTATTTTGTTTTTATAAAAATTTTGAAAAATGAAAAATCTTTTTGGTTTTTATGGTTTTTAAAAAAATACATATGATACAAGATATTTGAATAGGTACCACTACTATTCATCAACTTCATCTGCCAATTGTTTTAGAGTCTCCAGCGTAAAACTTCGCATTCCCAGCTTGTTGATCAGAAATTCAATTCTTTTTCGGCCAAGAGCTTTAGTGAGATGTCTGTAGTTGTTACTCGTATTGACAAAGAAGTAAAGTTCGATAACCCATTCTCAACTTTGCTCCTTGATAAGTGAAATCTGATGTTCTTTTGCTGGATTCTGGACATGTTTGGAAGTTGTTGCGATAGGCAATAGCGTTTTGTTATCATAGTACCTTAGAATTTTATTGAATCAAAGCCATAGTCGGTAAGCTGTGATCTCGTCACAAAGGCTTTGAGCACAACAGCCGGGACAAAGCAATATGTTCAGCTTCCATACTGGTATCGCATCGTTTTCTGCCTTTTAGACGACCAGCTATCAAGTTGATCACCCAAAAAGGTTGCATACTACAGAAGTGCTACGCTGTTGTTCTTGACAACCAGCTGATCCGGCATCTGCAAATGTTGTTTAGAGCAATCGAAAAAATCTTCGGCTACATAGACCCCCGAATGGTACGTTCCTTTTAGATACCGATTAAGATCTTTTTTACGCTTTTAAGTGCTTTTCGGTTAGCCGAGCCTGATTCGGGCACACTGCATATAGCAAAAGTGTATGATCAGGATCTACTGGTGTAAGTAAAGAAGGGTGCGATCATACCACGATAGTTGTTGTGACAGGATCTACGGCTTTCCCTTCTTTATTCCTCATCCAGTTTGGATTTCTCACGACATTGGAGTATTCAACTGGGTCACAAGAGTCAAAACCGCCTATTTCTTTAAGATTCAAGGACTATTTTGACTGGTTAATAAAGAATCCTCTGGACTTTGAGCAATCTGTAATGCTCTAAGAAAAAATCGAGATTTTGCCATCATTGACAATCTTAAATTTTGGAACACATGGATTTTAGAAAATAGATCACAAAGTTCAGGTGTAGAGAGGGGCGGCAGCGGTGATGAGATGTAATTGAGAGATGAGACTGAGCCGCAGGGTGAAATATATTGTTGTGTGGTGTGTTGAGAGGGGCGGCTGAGATAGTGTGTGTTGCCGTGCGCTCCGAGATCTGTCTGCGGTATTCATGACAAGTAGAGAGAGAATGCAGCCTTTGGAAAAAGGTGTTGAGATCTCTCTCAAGAAGCGAAGAAAACGTAAGTGTGCATACACATCACGCAGGGGAGGTCGTTGTATCAACCTACACAGATAGAGCTTTCTTTGGCTTAGTTGCTCATAGTCGTTGATTGGGTGAGGCGCGCGCATCTATTGCTATCCGTAGGTGAGAAGGGCGGTAGTCAGTTGCGGCTGGCTGGAGGTGTGGTTGAACAGAGAGAACAGTCTTTGGCCGATGCGCATGGATTATTGCGCCATTCAGAAAAGCATTAGCTTTCACATCCATTTGGTATCGACCATGTTCTATGAGCTAGCATACCGCTCGAGAAAAAATCATTATAGCTCTAATCTCGAAATGAAGCAAAGACTCTTCAAAATCGATTCCCTCCTCTTGACGGTAACCACGGGCTACTAATCGAGCTTTGTTCTTCAAAATTCCTCCCATTTCGTCTAGTTTCACTTTGTAGATCCACTTCAAAGTAATCACCATAACATTGTGTGGTCGGGGTACGAGCTCCCATACTTCAAGCTCATTCGAACTCATTAAGGGTTCTTCTTGCATTGCTTCAATCAACAGGATTGAGTCAAAAAGCATCTTTATACGTCCTTGGGATTTCAAACATCAGTGAGGAAAAGCATTTTCAAGTAACAGAAAAGGTTGCTCAGGTAAATCAGCGTGTGGAGAACTTGGTCTGCGAAGTTACCGATTATGTTTTCAGTGGATGTCCTTAGTCCTTTTGCTATTGTATTCATAAATTTTGGGTGATCAGGGTTGCACAAATTGGATTGAATAGATCCGATGATGAAGATTGATCAGAGGGGCAGTTCTAGTATTGGAACACCAAAGTACAGATATTTTCCCCATATGTGCAACTTCAATTTCATGATTTCATTCTTCAACATCGTTGGAATGACGAGGAGGTTCGATTTAGTGTGTTGTTTAAGAATTCCTTGGAGATGGTGCATTCTTGTCAACTGTAGTTAATGAAGGTGATCCGGATTGAGTCTGCAAGAACTGGAGCAATTACTTCATAATTTAGAGCAACAAATTTTAGGACTGGATGATCAACCACTAGGTGAAGGATTGAGAAAATTCATCCATCGAACAAAACGGTTTGAAAACATATTTCCAGCAGTTCATGAGTGGTACAACACGGTGTTGAAGGATGATGGGTATGACACGAGTCTGAACTGATTGTTACAGGATGTTCTATTCTTGATAGTGGGGTCCTGAACTGTCTGTGTTCAGAAGCCTTGAGTTAGCTCATCAAGTCACGTGATATTGGTTTCAATTTTTCGTTGGTAGTCTGTTTGTAATCCGGAATGCTTTCTTCGTGGGTGCATAACCAATGAAAATACCTATATCGGCCTTCGGTTGTAACTTGCCCAAGTTCTCGTTATCATTCGTTAGGTAGCAGAGTGCACCAAACACATGAAGATATGATAGGTCGGGAGGTTTGTTGTGCAGAAGCTCGTATGGTGTTTTACCATGTCGACGGCGTATCATGGAACGATTTTGGGTATAACAGGCTGTAGCAACCGCTTCAGCCCATAGAAATAAAGGAGCTTTTGCGTAGATTAACATAGTGCGGGCTACTTTAATTAGCGTACGGTCATCTCTAAATACCAGAGGACAATTTGGACGACCTGCATTCATCAAGAGAGGAAGATGGAACATTGGAAACTATGGATCCCCAGGATTGACTGGGTTCCGAATTGTTAGTAGTTACAGATTTAATAATCTTATAATTGTTAACGGTAACACTAGTTTTAGACTTCCTAGGTTTCCTTGAGTAAACCAATGTGAAGACATGTTTAGGTGTTTTATTACCTAAAGCAGATGATTTCATAAGGGGCACTTCAGTAGTTGTGGTAATCCTAGTTAAAGGGCACACATTTCCTACTATAGTGAAGGTCCGACCAGTAGGTCTCCAGATATATCCAATATTGGTAAACACCTTTTCTGTTGCTTTCCAAACTTTTCTCTTTGAATTTTTCTTAACAGCATCGAAATTAGCAACGAGAATTCAACACTTGTTGAAAAATCATGAACACACAAATCAGGATTATCAGAAAGCATGCTACCTATTTCACCTTAACACATTTAAGTTCATAATTGCGCAATAAGCTTGGATAGCCTGCACTCATGAGCAGTTCTTTAGGTGCACAACACATTTTTATTTTTCCACAACTAGGTTTAACTTTCCTAGGGTGGGCTTCTATATATTTATTCTTGTAGAGGTACTACTTGGTGTTTGTTGAATCTTATACTTCTTTGTATTGCCTGAAGGCGGTGATTTTGCCTAAGCACTTGTAGATCTGTTTTACTCATGTAGCAAGACAACATTGGTTTGTTAGATAGCTAAGGTTTGAGGTATGGGCATTTATTTGTGTGTTTCCTTGAGGTCAGTGACAGGCTCAGTGAATTTAACTTTTTGCTTTGTTCTTCAGGGTCACAACCACTAATTGTTCTCTAGAATGTTGGATACTTGGTCCCGGTTTGTACGGATTTTAGGAAAGGCATATCCTGGATTGAGTTTAGTTTATTTACAGGAGATCTAAGAGTGGATTATAGGGGATAATTAGCTTTAATATGATCGACCGAGATTCCACTAAGAATGCGGCTTTCTGAGAATGCTTAATATAGGAGTGTGAGCTGTACCTTTTATTCATCAATTTGGGGGTTATTGGTTACAACATTATCTTGATGCAACTCTGAATCATTAGGGTGGTTTGAAACTTTGTTATCAATAGGGTTTTCCTTTAAGTTTTCTTAATTAATGCAAACTTAAGCGGTTTTACATAAACACGTAAAATAAATGTACATGACTTATAAAAATATTCACGTAATAATCATAACACACTAGTTATGTGTAGACTAAACTTAGTCTAAAGCCGATACGCGTTCAAAGACGTTTTTTTGCAACACACGAGATAACTTCCCGGTTATAAGTTAAATTAAACACGTAAACGTTTAAAATGAAATTTTTCGAGTTAATAGTGAAATATTAACCTGTAAAAATACCGGTTGTCACACTTAAAACCAAAACCTTCTACTTCAACCTGGCAACTAAATGAATCAGTCTAACCCCCTAAAAAGTTGTTAATTATGTAGCCTAGATGATATTTTTGTGTTACTATATTTAGGTACTTGAAAAGTTTTGATCATAATGTTATCTTATTCTTTCTGATATTTTTTTAAGGGTGTGGTGACAATAGTTGAGTTAGCTAAAGAAGCTTTTAATAGTTGAGTTAGCAATGTACATCAAGAGCGGCTAGATAGGATATCCCGAATGGTTGAGATTCAAGACCTACAGGTACGACACGAGTTTTCGGTCGCACCACTTTGTATAAAGGTTTGATTTTCAGTATTGTTAAGTACTAATGTCAAAATGTATTTAACTCGGTGTGTATTATATTCTGATCTTATACAGGATCCTTAGGATTACTTTAATTCTCAACAAGTTAATGCAACGAATTAGAAAATTGGAACGAAAAAGATTGTCAGTCTCATACGAATAATAAATATAAATATTTCAATTTAGGTACTATAAATTTGTAGAATGGGATATAGTTTATCTCAAACCAGTCAAATGGGTGTATTTAGAAAGGACTCAATTTGATCAAATAGGTTGAAGGTTGCACGCATCATTTTGATAAATAAAATTTCATAGCTAGTTTATCTTAAAAGACGATATTGTCAAACTACAAAATACATCCCGAACTGCTAAGTTTTACCTCCTTACAAATAATTTAATTACAAAATGCATGTCCGAACTATTGTCTAATGATTTTTTTCTTATGTTTTACATTGTCTATGTAGCAGTTGCAGCTACATCGACTACAACAGCTGTGGTGGCAACAACAACTGCTTCTCTTTTATAATGCATCGAATGCTTCCTCTATTTTTAGTATTTCCAGTATGACATTAGTATGTACATATGATTGTATGAAATCAATTAAGTTAATGTAATGTCTAATATTGATACAAATTTTAACATCATGTGTCCGCATCAAAGCACATTACAATAATGCAAAATTATTAGATCACTTTCATCTTTCCGTGCAAGTGTTCAACTACATACCCAAAGCGCTCTTTCATTTAGATAAGTACGTTATTTTCTGCATATTAAGTGGCAAACATTTTCCAAAATACAAAAACTACACAAAAAGCATCCCAGCCGCAACGCACGGGTATATACCTACTTGTTTAAAAACATATTTTTTAGATGTTAGTTTATTTACATGATGAAATTGAGTTCATGTGGAGCAAAAATCATAATTAATTTTAACTTATCCAACCATATTTCATGTATCGAAATGATTGGTTTAATTTGTTTTCTTAGATTGTTCTATCAAAACAAACTTGATGCAAATATTTTATTCTATAAAAAAGGGTTTTGTTAAATATAATCCAAAGTGCTATGTTAAGAAATAAAAATATGCAAAGTTTAGTGATACATGCAGGTTGTTATAGGTTGTTATTGGTATTTATTTGTAGGGCTACGTTCAGTTAACATTTCATTAATCGTTTACTAAAAGGTTCGTTTATTTATTAAATGAACAAACATGAACATTATTTTACGTTCGTTTAGTTAAATGAACGAGCATGAACAAAAATCACGTTCGTTTGTTTATGTTCGTGAATGTCCGATTATGCATTCATTAACGTTCGTTTATGTTCATTTTTTTGTTTATGTTCGTATATCATATCTTTTAATTATATATTTTAAAACGGTATGGTTAAACAAAACAACACGTATAAAACAAAATATTATGCATAATTTGATAAAATTTATGTTTTTTGCTACGTTCATTTATGTTCGATCGTTTATATTTGTTTAAGGTTCGTTTAGTTTCTTAATGAACGAAGATAAACGAACATGAACAACTCATTTTCTTAATAAACGAGCATGAACAAGAAAATTTGTCCATTTAAGCGTACATGTCGGTTTATTTGTCCGGTTAAAATTAAATAAACGAACATGAACAAGGCTCCGGTCGTGTTCGTCCGGTTCGTTTACAGCCCTAATTATTTGTAAAGGATGCGAGGTTATTTTTAACGTACAAACAACTATTAGAGAATCAAATATTGTAACATGCGAAAACCCACTTTTTGTGCCACCTCAACATTTCTATTTTTAACACTCACACACCAAAACACCTCTTCGCTTATAACATATGTCACATGCTATTTGGGCCACACCATACCCAATTAAAACACAACACTCACACACAAAACAAAAGAAAAAAGGGAAAAAAAAGAAATATAGAAGTGGCGTACGCCAATATAGTAACACCAAACCATTTGGCGCCAGGTTTCGGTATGGTGGCATGCAAGTGGCGATGCCGAATACTATGCCACGTCGAATTGGCGCCAAGAGAATGTTATGATACCCCCACCACTACTACACAAACTGCTTTTTACCACAGATTTTTCCAACGGAAAAAATACAGTGTGAAATTTCACACGGAATACCCACAAGTTACACAACAAATTGTTGACTAAATTTCGGTGGGAAATATGTGGTAAATTTCTCACGGATTTTCTATTATTTACACACTAAATTGTTAACCAAGTTTTCGTGTGAAATCCGTGGCTAATTTCATACAGATTTGCGACAATATTCACACTATTCTTGTTGATTAGTCATCCGTGAGAAAATAGTGGCAAATTTCACACATATTAGCCACGGACAAAATTTTGTGGCAAATTTTATCTACATTAACCATGGATTTCAAACGGTATTATTTGACAAAATAACTATTTTAATCATCCGTGGGAAATCCATAGGTAACCAACCATGTATTACACATAAATATCCCACAAATGCTACTTATGTGTTAAACGTGGAAAATATGTGGGTAAATACCCACAGATTTCCCACAAAACTAGTGCCTTTATGTTACCGTAGAATAAACTATGTATACGTGTTAATATCTACACATGTATGTTCCACATGTGCGTTTATAATATTAATTGTATCTATAGACGTTTTGTATGTAGGTATACGGACGTGTATATGTGTGAACGTGTAACTATATCAAAAAAGTAAAAGAAAACAATCATACGTATATCTGTGGGAAAGTCGTGGGTAATTTCCCACAGATTACCTACCAATATGATAAATCCGTGGGAAATACATGGGTAAAAACCCACATATTTCCCACAAAAATGATCGTTTTTACGTTTTTTTATACTTGCACATTCCGACATGACTTAGTATGTCTTCATATGTATTTCTAGTTTCATATTATATGTTTTTGTTTATTAACGTAACTATTTATGTGAGTTTCGCAAGTGTATGTGTAAGTTTAGGCATAATCTTTATGTGGAAAAAACGATTGTATATGTGTGGATATGTACACGTGTATGTTCCGCATGTCCGTTTATGACATTCATTGTATGTATAGATGTTTTGTATGTAGGTATATAGACGTGTATATGCGTGAACGCATAAATATATCAAAAAAGTAAAAGAAAACGATTATGATGTGGGAAAGTCATGGGTAATTTCCCACAGATTACCTACCGATATGATAAATCCATGGGAAATACGTGGGTAAATAACCACGGATTTCTCACAAAAATGATCGTTTTTATGTTTTTTTATACTTACACATTCCAACATGACTTAGTATGTCTTCATATGTGTTCCTATTTCATATTATATGTTTTTTGTTTATTAACGTAACTATTTATGTGAGTATAGCAAGTGTATGTGTAAGTTTAGGCATAACCTTTATGTGGAACAAACGATTGTATATGTGTTGATATGTACACGTGTATGTTCCGCATGTCCGTTTATGACATTCATTGTATCTATAGATGTTTTGTATGTAGGTATATAGACGTGTATATGCGTGAACGCGTAAATATATCAAAAAAGTAAAAGAAAACGATTATGCTTGTAGGAAATTCGTGGGTAATTTCCCACAGATTACCTACCGATATGATTAATCCGTGGGAAATACATGGGTAAATACCTATGGATTTCCCACAAAAATGATCGTTTTTACGTTTTTTATACTTGCACATTCCGACCTGACTTAGTATGTCTTAATATATGTTTCTAGTTTCATATTATATGTTTTTGTTTATTAACGTAACTATTTATGTGAGTATCGCAAGTGTATGTGTAATTTTAGGCATAACCTTTATGTGGAAAAAACGATTGTATATGTGTGGATATGTACACGTGTATGTTCCGCATGTCCGTCTATGACATTCATTGTATGTATAGATGTTTTGTATGTAAGTATATAGACGTGTATATGCGTGAACGCGTAAATATATCAAAAAAGTAAAAGAAAACGATTATGCCTGTGGGAAAGTCATGGGTAATTTCCCACAGATTACCTACCGATATGATAAATCCGTGGGAAATACGTGGGTAAATACCCACGGATTTCCCACAAAAATGATCGTTTTTACTTTTTTTATACTTGCACATATTGACCTGACTTAGTATGTCTTCATATGTGTTTCTAGATTCATATATATGTTTTTGTTTATTAACGTAACTATTTATGTGAGTTTCTATAGAATACTAGTAATCTTTAATGATATTATGCAAAAACTAGAGAGAGAAGTGGGTTGGAAGGTTTCTAGAGAGAGAAAGAAATATTGAATTTATGTGTGAAAAATAAGAAGTGAAAACAACCAACCACCCTCTCCAAGCCATGGAGAGGGTATATATACTACTTACATGGCCGACCATAGGCCTTAACGGGCTTTCCATGGGCCTTGGGCCAGACTAGCTTACTAGACTAATCTTATAACAAACTACGGGCTAAGACTATTACAACTTGGAAGTGACCGATACTTTTCTTGTTTCCAATAATCTCCCCCTAAGGGAGGTTACTCCATTTTACAAAATTTAACCTAGCATACTATGCTATATCTCTTAGTCTTCAGCTCGTAAACTTGACTTTCTCTTGTGAATATGTTGTAGTAATCTTTGACTTTAGGCTCGAGCTTGTTCCTTTATCTTTACTTGTAAGTGGAGATGTGATCTTGAGCACTGTGAGATCATCAACCAAGCATAATCTCATTTCGCCATCTTGTGACTTTGTCATCTTGTGATCTTGTGACTTCTGGACCGACATGCTCATACCATTCTTGATTTATTGACTTGGAAAGCTTTTATGTTGCATCTTTCTTGAAATTCTTTAACTTTAACACTTTGTTACTTCGAGAAAGACGTTCGGTATC